>CAOGCB010291831.1:0-14162 GCA_948266635.1 Cnidoscolus chayamansa
TGGAAATATAATGCTGAACTTTTATGTGCCTTGTTGCGACTGTGGGATGTGATTGAGACATTGAATGTGAAATGTTATTGGTGAATTATATAAGATTGATGTGATTTTATAGAAATGTGAATAATATGTTATGGACATTCAATGATTATGATGGGCATGACAATATTGTAAAGCATATGCACATGATACATGACATATATCATACATTACATGGTGTGCTAGAGATGGAGATAGCCAGTGAAACTCGAGTAAAATACCACATGTTTCTTGTGAGACTCGAGAACTACATAATATATAGACGGATCCATGAGACTTGGATTGTGTGTTGGTATATTCTGGGTAAAGCACAACGCATATATTCTCGTGAGACTCAAGTATTGCATATATATGTGGATCCATGAGACTTGGTTTGTGTGCTAGTTCCGTGAGATTCGGAATGGATATTCATGAGACTCAGATACTCCTTATTGATTATTACTCAGATTGTGCATAATCAGATTATGAGATATAGCCATGGAATGACATAAGGATGGTGGGTGCATATCATGAATGCATTCAGATCATACATTGAAACATCATATTTATTATTGATTTATATTATTCATTGAGAATGAGAACGATGAAATAATATGATTATGTTATGAAATATGATGATATTTGATATGAGACAATTGTTTATTGATGCGCATGGTTTAAATTATTGCTATGCATGCTATTTTTGTATTGTGCGTAACTTACTAAGTAGTCATACTCAGCGTTTATCTTTGATGAACGTAGGTGAGAGTAGCAAGCAAAATCAGAGCAATCAGTAGGTGTGGTTAACGTCGAGATTCTAGATGTAGCTAAGCTATGCTTGTGACATACATCTTGAAACTATCGTATTTATGTATTTTGTATATTGTAACTATCATAGTAAACGACAATAAATGTATAAGTTAAATGTACAAGTTGTATGAATCAAAATGATAACTCTGATATGCATGTATATTTATGTAAATATAATTATGTATATATTTTTATGTATCATCTGTATTTCTTTTTAATGAATATATTTTCTTATGGCTTATATTAAAATTTAATAATGTTAAAATAATTGGTTTGATTATTGTGTAATGATGTTTCATAGAAATTTTTTTTTACAAAGCAACGATCTGATATAATCCCTTTTAAGTTGATTAATAATTTTCGATGGAAGTCATTAGTCAATCTGTGGGAGGCATGTATCGTGAGGGCATGACACAATAAGTTCCTCAAAAAGCACACACTAAAGGAGAGCTCAAATGCACATGAAAAATCAAATGAGATTACGGTTTGTTATGAATGTAACTAACCAGGACACATTAAGCCAAATTGTCTAAAGATGAAGAAGAAGAAAAGCAAAGATGAAAAAGACAAGAAAGCAATGGTAGCAACTTGAATTCCAAGTGACAGCTCTACAAATGAAAAAGTTAGTGACAAAGAAACAACAAATATTTGTTGAATGGCTCTTGAGGAAAAGAGAGACTCTTCCAATAAAGAAAAAGACCATAAGGTATGCAATCTTGAAACTTTAGTATGGTTGAATTAGAAATTACATTTGCACATGTTTACAATGAATATAAATCCTATAAGAATAAACATGCAAAACTAAGTTTTGAAAATAGTTCTCTAAAATTAGAGGTTAGCTCGTTAAAATCAAAAGTTGTTACTTGAAAATAAATATTACAAAAGTCAGATTTCATTGTTTAATGAAATGAAAAATGAATTAGAAAAATCAAAAGCCTTTTGCTCAAAATTACTTGAAAATAACAGAAGTCTAGAAGCTAAGGTTGAATCATTAACAAATGACTTAGCTAAGTTTACTAAAGAGAACCAAAATGTGCTTTTAAGATCACAAAGACTTGCAAATGATAGACATGGTATTAGATTTGATGGATTCACTAGGCACAAGAATTATCACAATTATTTCATCAAATCAACTTTTTCATCATTGCCTAACATTACATACTTTTATTGTAATCATAAAGGCCATATAATCAAAGATTGGGCAATAAGAAAAGATAAAATAAGGCTAAAAAAGATTTGGATTCCAAAAGAAACTCTTCCTATGCATTCTAACTTCCAAGGACCCAAAATAAGTTGGGTACCAAAATTCAAATGAATATTTTTCAGGTATGAAGAAAGAGCTTGAAATAGAGCTATGGTATGTGGTGGATGCTCTAGACACATGACTAAAGATATGAAAGATTTACAAAAGCGCAAAATGAAGAATCGTGGACATGTACTGTTTGAAGACAAAGAAAAAGCTTAAATCATTGGAGAAATATCACTTGAAGAAAATCCATCAATTGAGAATGTGGATTTGATACAAGGTTTGAAATTTAATCTTTTGAGTACAAGTTAATTATGTGATAAAGGGTATAAGGTAACATTCTATGTAACTCATTGTTAAAATGATTGTCATGTCACGCCCTCACGGGACATGCCTCCCATTGACTGACTAATAACTTCCAACTACATCATTGGAAATCACTAAATCAACCTATAAGGGATTACATCAAATCGTTGCTCTATAAATTTTTTTTAAAACATCATTACACAATAATTGAACCATTCAATTTAGTATTATTAAATATTTTGATGTAAGTCATAAGAAAATACATTCATTAAAAAGATATATATATTTATATTTTAATTCACACAACTTGTACATTTAACTTATACATTCACTGCCATTTACTCTACTGTGATAGTTACAATACATAAATTACGATAGCTTCGGGATATATGTCACAAGCATAGCTTAGCTACCTCTGGAACCTCGACGTTAACCACATCTACTAATTGCTCTGCTTTTGCTTGCTACTCTCACCTCCGTTCATCAAAGATAAATGCTGAGTACGACTACTCAATAAGTTACGCACAATACAAAAATAACATGTTTAGCAATAATTCAAATCATGTGCATCGACAAACAATTGTCTCACATCAAATATCATCATATTCCATAACATAATCACATTACTTCAACATTTTCATTCTCAATGTGTCTCATAATCTGATTGTGCATAATCTCTAAGTAATAATCAATAAGGAGTATCTGAGTCTCACAGATATCCATTCTGAGTCTCATAGAACTAGCTCACAAAATGAGTCTCACAGATTCACATATATGTGCAATACTTGAGTCTCATGATAATATATGCATTGTGCTTTACTCATAATATACCAACACCCAAACAAAGTCTCATAGATCCGTATATATTGTGCAGTTCGCGAGTCTTATGAGAAATATATACATCGTGTGGTATTTTGCCCGAGTCTCATAGGCTATCTCTATCTCCAGCACACCATGTCATGTATGATATGCTGTATGAATCTCACATTACCATATGCACTGTTACACAATCATGTTTCAACAAATCATGTGCATATGCTTTACATTATTGTTATGTCCATCATAATCATTGAATGTCCATCATAATCACTAAATGTCCATAATATAATATTCATATTTCTATAAAATCACATCAATCTCATATAATTCACTAATAACATTCCATATTTAGTGTCTCAATCACATCCCACAATCACAACAAAACACATAAAAGTTCAGCATTATATTTTCACATGTTCCTGCATAGAAATAAACACTTCTATGAAAAGTATGCCTGGTGGCCCCCAAACTATGAATCATTTGCACACAAGGTACCAAAGCAATAGTAGTTTATATAACCATGCAGTCACACACTTTGCATACAATCATTTTGGCATGCAGTCACACCAAAATCCGTAACTTACCAACTATCGCTTTTCCTTTATCTACCCTTCCTTGGTCCACAAGAATCCTTCCAACCTGTGTACCTATTTCACATTATAATTCCTCACATCAATCATCCATAAACATCTTTCATTCAATAATTAGTTATTAAATATTAATTTATCTTTTAAATAAATCATTAAACACAATTTCCGACATACACCACATTAAACCCCTAATCGCTATGCACACGATTAGCCAATTTATTTAGGAATCCATTGACCTCGTGTTTTAACTTGTTTTATATCATTAATTCATATTAATTTCATAATCAATGTATTATTTAAGCATTGATAAGGTTTAGGTACAAATATCATGTCATTAGATTGTCATTTAAAGATAATTCCTGTTTAAGGTTCATTCATAGGCATTTCACATGAACTATCTTTGATTTTGTCATGTTTCAATCTTTTAATCAATTCTAATTGCCCTAAAATTTTGTAAACTTTCAGAAAACTTAGCATTTAAGATGTCATTTAAATTTCAGTTCATTCTAAGTTCATTAAGGTCACTTTTTACTTAGCTAAATTCTACTGCCCGGAATGGCAATTCCATTGCTAGTAGCTTACTGTTCCAGTCCAATTGACCATCTAATTCAATTTATTTTAGTCTAAAATTTTAATTATATTTCTTTAACACATTTTAGAAGTTGGCTATAAACTTTTTTTACCATCCTAAATCATTTGAATATTTTTCATCTCATTTCATTTGCATATCACACCCTTATATACCTTTCTGCTCTCCTTTAACTAATTCATATCTCAAATCAACCCAGTTCATGTTCATTTTTCATAGAAATTAATTTAACATACAATTAAAGTTGTACACAAAATTTCATGTCATTTGGCATCCATCTGGGTGTAAAACACAGTGCTTACATTTTCAGTATATCACATAGGCTTATCCAGTAGGTCTCATTTGACATATCTAGCTTGTTTAGCCATTTTGACCGATTTAGATTATGTTTTTGACAAAGTGAAAAACATGAAAGTTGTAGAAAGCATCCTAAATAAGCTAAATATGAAATTTCATAAATTAATCTGATCATTAAGGCCTCAAACTAAAAAATAAAAATGGATGTCCTATACATGGAACCTATAGCACGATAGTTTGGAACTTTACCTATTTTCACAGTATTTTCATGACTTTAATGATGGAATTTGGTAAAATGATATCTAAAAAATTATAGCTAACATTCACAGCTTTCTATTATTATATTATTCAATATTTTTGGACATTAAATGATCATTCAAAATAAGAACACAATTCGGAATATTATATTGTACAGTCTTTCCAGCAACCAGTCACACCTCTCATGCAATCACTCACCTAAATCACATTCTAAAGCAAATAATTCTAATTCAATTCATCATTCCAGTTTTCCTTCATTCATTTATAGGTATTACAGTTCACAAAGACCATATAAACCATAGCTTACCTCTTTGGACAGATCTCCCATTTGCCTAATACCTCTTTGGCACCTCCTTCCCTTTAACTTCACTTAGGTAGCTCCAAACCTCCCTTTCTTTCAAGATCCAACAATCTTAGCTCTCCTCTTCTTATGGTTCTTCTCCTTCTAGAGCTCTCTCTCTCTTTCTCTTTTGATTTCGCACCAGCTTCCTTGTTTTCTCTTTTTATGTAGGGTGGCTGGTGCCACCTCCTCCTTGCTTTGGGCGGCCACCTCTTCCTTCTTTCTCTTTTTTTTATCCATTTCCCTTACTTATCTGCCCACTAACTTATGTAATAATAATAATAATAATAATAATAATAATAATAATAATAATAATAATAATAATAATAATAATAATAATAATAATAATAATAATAAAATTTCATTTTAGTAGTTACCATTTTGCCCACTTTCACATTTTAGTTCAATTTACTTCCTACATTCTTCATGCCTTTAGTTCTTTTGTACATTATCATCCTTTTACTTGTATAACCATTCTTACATTAATTTAAATACTTTAGCTTTGGATACATTCATTTATCTATACATATATACCTTTGTAGACTTCATTTCATTTGTATACTCTTGTTCCACTTCTAAGTGTATCTCACACTTGTATGTCTCTCTTTTCTCTATTAGAAACTATATACTTCAAAGATAATGTATTTCTCTTTTGTGTACCACATTACTCATTCATATTTGCCTACTTGTTTATCATATCTCATGCAACTTATACACACACATTAGTTGCATACCAATTGCATATCACATGCATACTTACATGTAAACAAGTATCATACCACTTCTAACTTTCTTTCATACTTTGGAATGTCATATGTATCAAGCACATATCACATCATTTTGCATACTCTATATCATGCATTCAAGTTCTCAAGCATAGCTTAATTAGACACCTAATCTCCTAGGCCCTAATAAGGGTACGTGACAACTATCCCCACCTTAGAAAATTTCATCCCAAAATTTAAAATAGACTAACCTATAAATAACTGCGGGTATAGTTGTCTCATCTCGGTTTCTCTTTCCCAAGTAGCTTCCTATCCCATATGATGGTTCCATAGAATTTTAACCAATGGGATTTGCTAATTTCTCAGCTGCTTAATTTCCCATTTCTTCACTATAACTCAAATCTGGTTGAGTCTCAATTGTTTCAGCTGTAATCACATGCAAATGATATGATCTATATCTCCGCAACATCAAGACATGAAAGACATTGTGAATCCTCTACAATTCTGGTGGTAACGCCAATCTATATGCCAATAGTCAAATCCGTTCCAACACTTCATATGGTCCAATAAACCTTGGACTCAATTTACATTTCCTTCCAAATCTCAAAATATGTTTCCACAATGATATTTTCAAAAACATTTTATCTCACACATTATACTCTATATCCCGTCACTTCAAATCTATATATGATTTTTACCGATCTAATGCAGCTTTCAACCGTTCTCAAATCACTTTCACCATTCTTCTTCTTCTCGTACTAAATCAGGATCAATAATCTTTCATTCACCAACTTCATCCCAATTTAGTGGTGTTCTACATCGTCTACCATACAGTGCTTCATAAGGTGGCATCTGAATGCTAATTGATAACTATTATTATATGTAAACTCTATTAGAGTTAAATACGTTTCCTAATTACCTTCCCAATCTAGTACACATGCTCTTAACATATCCTCCATAATCTGATTAATCCTCTTGGATTGATCATCTGTTTGTGGATGAAATGTTGTGCTAAGGTTCAATCTTGTACCCATCGCTCTCTGGAAACTACTCCAAAATCTAGAGGTAAATCTCGGATCTCTATCTGATACTATGGATATTGGAATGCCATGCAATCTAACTATCACTTGGATATATAACTCAGCCAATCTATATAAGCTGTAATCCATTCGAACTGGTATAAAATGTGATGTCTTCTTCAATCTGTCAACAACAACCCATACTGCATCATGTTTCCTTGGAGACATAGGTAATCCAGTCACAAAATCCATGGTAACTCGCTCCTATTTTGACTTTGGTATCGACAATGGTTGCAACAAACCTGCTGGAACTTGGTGCTTAGCCTTCACTTGCTGACAAATTAAATATCTTGCCACATACTCTGTTATATCCTTCTTCATTCCATTCCACTAATAGTATTGTTTCAAATCTAAATACATCTTAGTACTACCTGAATGAAATGAATACAACGATTCATGTGCTTCTCTCAGAATTTCCTTGTTTAGCTTATCATCATCTGGGACATACACTCTCCTTTTACCATAATAAACCATTAGAATTTACTATATACTATGTAGTCTCACTAGCCCATACTTTAGCGAACTCTTTCTGGTACTGCACATCTTTCTCAGCTGCTTCTCTAATCTGATCAATCAGGATAGGTTTTACCCTCAATTGCGCTATCAGTCCACCATCACGATAATATGAAATCACAACATTCAATTTTTGTACTTTTCACACCAAAATCATTAGTGTCTGCTGCAAACTAGCAAATACCTTTCTATTAAGTGCATTTGCTACCAAATTAGCCTTCCCTGGGTGATAGTCAATCAAACAATCATAGTCCTCAATCAACTCGATCCAACGCTGCTGTCTGAGATTAAATTCCTTCTGCATACCCAGATACTTCAAACTCTTATGATCTATATATATATAACACTTCTCACCATGCAGATAATGTCGCCATATTTTCAACACAAATACAATGGCTACTAACTCTAGATCATGCGTCGGATAATTAAGAAGTTGATGAAATATACTTGATTGACATAAATATGATTAACGACAATGCTTCAAAGTGTTTTGTGCATATTTGTTATAGTGCTTTACTATGGCATGGAAAATTAAGACATGTTAGTATGCACTTTCTCTCAAAACTTTCTAGGAAAGAGCTTGTTAAAGGATGTTGTATCACCTCTCTGAGGAATGATTATGGCAGAAAATTTGAATACTATTCTTTAAAAAATGTTAGCATCTACATGGAATAGTTAATCATTTTTTTGCTTCAAGTACTCCACAACAAAATGGAGTTGTGGAAAGGAATAATAGAACTTTGAAACAAATGGCTAGGGCTTATTGAAAATAACTTACCAAAAATAATTTTGGGCCAAAGCCATAAATACTTCATCCCACACATCATAAATAGAATCAATATTAAAGCTATCTTGAAAAAGACACCATACGAACTTTGGAAAGGAAGAAAGCATAATATTTCATACTTTCATGTATTTGGATGCAAGTGCTATATTTTGAATGACAATGAGAATTTAAAGAAATATGATATCAAATATAATGAAAGGATATTCCTAGGGTACTCAACTCATAACAAAGAATATAATGTTAAAGAGGAAAACTTTAGTTGTTGGATAATCCATCCATGTTATCTTTTATGAATCTAACTCAAGTGGAACATTAGCATCCAAAAATGATTATGAGAAGATTTTTCAGCCAAAAGAAAGCAACGCACTAGATGTTGAAGAACAAAAATATAAGCACTAAGAAAGCAAAAAGGTTGAGTCACAACAAAACACAAGCTCTACTCAAGATCAAAAAGAAAGTAAAGAAATAGACAATACATTGACAAATTCAAAAGAGCTTCAAATAAATGAATCCTAAAATGAAAGCGTACCACAAGAATGGAGATATCACAAGCATCATTCAAGGGATAACATTAAGTGAAGACAAATTTTGTAGAACTAGAAGATCTAAGTATGAGTAAGCCTCTTGAAAAGTAAAAATGAGCAAAATGAAGAGTAGAAAATCAAGATACATTCATGTTTATAAAGTAGAATGTCAAAGAATGAATGTTTATTTTGACAGTAAGAAACTCTCAGTCTAAAGTCAGATTTTAGAAATATTATAGCAGATAATATTTGTTCTCAGAATGTTATTTTCTAAAATCAATATCAGAAGTAGAAGTCATATCATTCACATGAGAAATAGAGGGTAAGAAAGTGCACCTTTTTTCTTTTGTGATGAAGCTTTCCTTTAAAGATTTGCATCCAATAATCCTTCATACTTCAAATGAGTATTCTAAGGAATAGGAAGAGTGAAGTTAGAAGATGAATGGAAATTTGTTTGTTAATAGATCACAAAATCTGCACACACCTGATGGTGAAATCTGGATTTCTTGAGTAAGGTAAGAATTTTGATGCTCTGTAAAGAGAATAGTCGAAGCAAAAGAGCGAGAAAGAGTCTAGAAAATTAAAAATGAAAATTTGATCTAATTCCTTTTGTCTATAATATATGTCCTGCAAGGGATAGAACATATCATCCTAGGCTGCCAAATCCATACTCACCATGACACCTTTGCCTATTTGGTAAGCCATTTCTGTGTCACTTTTCAGAAGATATTAAATGCATTACAGATGAATTTTGACTTCCCTCCTATTCTCTTACTATTTGTGCAACACCATTCCATTTTCTCTTTCACTAAAATCGCAAGTCACACATATTCTCAGGTTATTGTTTTTGCATTGTTATCTCTTTCTAAAATTCAAAAATCAAAGGCCCACATTGTCACACTTCTTCTCTTTCATTCTTTCTAAAATTACTAAAATGATTTCTATCTTGTATGATTTCAAAAATTACACTCTCACAAATCATCGAAGGAAAAACACAATCAAAAAATTATTTGAGAAACTATCAGTATTACTAGTTAGAACCTTTGTGTGTAACTGCTTCTACATTTTGCTGCTTGTCATATGCCATTCAAGAAAAGGTGCGTTCTCTATTTGAAAATCCTTCATTACTTAAAATTATTCATTAAGAGTTGTGATATGTTGACTAAATTATGACTGACTAGAAGAAATTTTTTAATATTCAGAGAAAAACTATGACAAAAGGAAATTTGCGACATAATGAAAAGTTTATTTTTCTTCTTGTTTAATCTGAAAATAGTTCTATTTTTAGACCTTGAAAAACAGACACTTAATTCTTAAATTAGAATTTTGCAAAAATTGAATCCTCATTTGTTCTGCCTTCTTTTATTAGTATCTGAAATTTGAAATGACAAGAATAAAAAGAACTCTAGAAAATACAAAAGGCAAAACCTCTATTGATCTTAAAGAACAGGAAACTTAGAGTTTAAATAAATATGATGAAGTTCCTCTCATAAAAAGAATGAAGGTTTTTGAAAAAGGTAAAAAATCTAATAGTCTAGGTATTTATATCTCTGAACCTACATCTGAAATTTCTGAGTATGATCAAACTAAATCAGCTGATAACCTCTCTAGGTCTCCTTGTCACTCACTTATAGTTGTTAAAAGGAAAATCACCCCTCATAGGTGAATAAACTAGAAAATCTATGATGAGTTTAGTTCGAATTCAAGGAAACTCATAGAATTTCAGAGTTGATGAGGTTCATGGCTTTTAAAGGACTTGTTCATGTTGAATTAATGCAAAACTTTTATGATAGCATGAAAATTGCAAGATACAAGCAATCATTTATTATTAAATTATGTCATAGGACCTATGAAATAGATATTGAGACTATTGTTGAAGCCTTTATGATATCTAACCATGGTACAAAGATTGGAAGCTTTAGAGATGTTAACAAATTGAGAGCATTTAATGAGAAAGTCTTTTTGAAGAAGATTACCCCACACATACTAGCCCAAATGCACTAAATAATGCCATGCTACTTAATCTAGAAAGCAGAATCCTTCATTTCTTCATACTCCATTTCTTATGTCTAAGGACTGGAAGTCAAACTTATGTTAGTAAAATTAATGCATGCATGGTATGACATATGGTTGAGAGAGTTAAATTTAACCTTCATTATCTCATTTTAGAATGATGATTAAAAGATTCATTTTTTAGAGGATTACCTTATGCCATGAGTCTTACTATTCTTTTTGCCACTAAATCCATTCCTCTATCCCTTGGCTAAAAAAAATTGATTAAAATGAAAGACACCTTTGTGAGGGGAAAGAAATTAGGAAAGAATATTGATGATGAAGATGAAAGTGACAATGAGTCCAGCAATGAGCTAAAGGAAAAGAAGAAAAGAAAAAGAAAAACTATCAACATTCAATCTAATGATAAAAGTGATATAGCTCTAAACACACTTATTATAGAAGTTCATGAAAAGCAAAACAAATACAAGCTAGAGCCCACAATGTTGAAGTTTTTACAAAAAATGAAAGAAGTTGAGAACTCAAAACTGGAAATGATTATAGGACAACAAACACAGATTTTAGAACTTCTAACTACTGCACCCAAAATTGGTGCAGTTTCTGCTTTTAGTCCTCATGCAGGTACTTCACACTATGATGATGATGATACTAAAAATATTCAAAGAATAATGGAGATTCAGATACTCTAGTTGATGGACCCTTTGCTGCACCCTTTCCTGACCATGATCAATCTCATCAATCTCAAGTAGCAAATAATGTCAAATCTGTAGAACTAGAAGATGTAGCTCAACACTCAAAACCACAAGCTCAGGATCCACATTTGGAACCAATTGTTGAAAATCAAGGACTAGAAATTGAAGCACTTAAAGTTGAAACTCTAGACACTCCTACAGGTTTTAAAATTATTGTGTAGGAACATTTCAGCAACAATACAAGAGCAAAAATTGAGGAATACAACTCAAAAGAGAATGTCATACTTCACATTGTTAATCCATCATCTCCTGTTGCTTCTCCTTCCATGGCCACCACACCTCAAGGACAGAAAACTCACAAAAAATGGCTATGAAGAATGCTAGACCTCCACCTACCAGAAAAAGCCAAAGATTATTAGCCAAAACATCTTTCAATTAAAAGCTCAAAATTTTAAGAACATTGGTAATTTCTCCCTTATTTGCTGATAACAAAAAAGGGGAGAAAGTAGTATTATCTCTATTTACTTTTAGTCTCTACTTTAGAATGATTTAATTCTTATTTTCTATCATAGATGGTGATGCTAACAGTAACAAGTACACTTCTTAGTTAATTCTCACTTTGAACAATGATGTTGCTATGTTAACATATTGGAAATATTCAGGTTTGAATCTTTGTTTGCATCTTTAGTATATATTTCTTTATCTATGCTTAATTTTAATTCCATGCAATAGCTTTGGGGGAGCTTCATCATACATAGTTGAAATATCAGTGGTGCATGAACTTAGGAATAGTTTTGTGAATAATACATACATAATTTTTGATATCAAGTTATAAGAAATACATGTTGGTATGATACACATGAAATGCACAAATTTAGGTGGAGTTTTGATTCCCATGTTAACATGATACATAGAAAATGCACAAATTCAGGGGGAATTTTAAATTATCTGAAAGTTATTTCTTTTACATATTGATTGAGCTTATTTGAGATTTTCTATAGTTTTGTCATATCAAAAAGGGAGAGATTGTTGACCCTATGAGCTCAAATGACCATATTTAGATGATTTCAAAACTTATAAAAGTTAAATTTACTTTTAAAAGAAATACAATTTGTTGGAATTCTGGGAAGCAAATGATTGCATGTTTATATTGAAGAAATATAAATGAAGGAAGAATCAAGGATACAAAGACAAGAGGGCTTGAAGCACCAAGAATTTGAAGCCTTTAGAGTATTAGGTAATTTTAAAATTCTTGTAAAAAGAAGTATAAGATTGTGAATTGCTAAACATGCTAAATCATACATATATGCATATTCATATGATGCAAATTAGTTTCATAAAATGATGTCAAAGTTTGAAGAAAATATAGCCAATTAGTTGAAAGCAGAACCTAGAGATTCAAACTTAGAACTTCTGTTTTCATAATCTCAGGTTCTAAAATCAACTCTGCACTAGAGTCTAACAATAACGACTAGTTTTTATTGAAATATGTTTTCAACCTGCTCAAATCTTCTCAAACAACTAGTTTTACATCAGAAACATATATAAATAAAAAATTTCTCATTTACTCTTTAAAAGAAGCAATTTTACAATGAGAGACATTATTACAAAGAGCTTTTCTTCACTTGAGCATTTATTGAGGTTTGATTGAGCATTGTTTGGTAAATCTGACTCTCCTCTTTCTTTATAACTTCAACTGTAATAAGAGAAAAATAAGAGTTAACTTCTTTCATCTACTCAAAATCTATTTAAGATTAAGTGCAAGCTTCTGATAGCTTGTGTCTATGAGTGTTTAGTGAGAAACACTTGTAAAAGGTTACAAGAGCCTTAGAAAACTTGGAAATGTTACAAGAGCTTTTAAAAACTTAAGAAGGTTACAAGAGCCTTTGAAAACTTAAGAAGGTTACAAAAAAACTTAAGAAGGTTATAAGAGCCTTTGAAAACTTGAGAATGTTACAAAAAAACTTAAGAAGGTTACAAGAGCCTTTGAAAACTTGAGAAGGTTACAAGAGCCTTTGAAAACTTGAGAAAGTTACAAGAGCATTTGAAAGCTTGAGAAAGTTACAAGAGCTTTTGAAAACTTGAGAAGGTTATAAGAACCTTTGAAAACTTGAGAAAGTTACAAGAGCCTTTGAAAACTTGAGAAGGTTACAAGAGCTCTTGAAAACTTGAGAAAGTTACAAGAGCCTTGCAAACTTGGAAGAATTGTAAAGGCTTATCTTTTGCCTATTTAAAAGAGTTAATATTGGAGGAACAACTCAAAAAAGGAAGCTTTGAGAGAGTGGACATAAGTGGGAAAGCCGTACCGCTATAACTACAAGCGTTCAATCTTCTAATCCCTTAACCTTTCATTATTCATGTTCTTTTCATTTTATTTAAACTACCTCCAAGACATTTAATTTGCTCTTTGTCATGAACAGAAATTGGGGCCTAGGAGATTAGGTACCTAAATTAAGGAGATTAGCAAGAAATTGATTAAATAATGTGAGAAATGGAGATTTAGGAAGAAAATAGAAAATGAAACACATAATGAAATTTAGAAGAAATGAAGAAGGATGA
>CAOGCB010291957.1:0-13901 GCA_948266635.1 Cnidoscolus chayamansa
AAGTATGATGCTCATATAATCATAATCAATCAATGTGTATAAAAATAAGTTAATTAACATAATTTAATTGATAGTGAATTAATTGATCTTATAATTATTTTATTATAATGTAATTAATTATATAATTATATAATATCATAATTGAAATCTTTATAGCGGTATAGCTTAACTTGTGTATATGAAAATGAATTATAGGAAATTTATTTCATTAATAAATTAATTTAATTTATATATTCCATATTTTTTTAATAAAAAGAAAAATGTAAAATTGTTTATTAATGCAATCTCTTATTGTGGAATTTTTATTAAATATTACAATTAATTTACATAGTATGATTTAATGATTTATATAATTTTATATTAATTTAAATTAAAAGATTAATTTCATATGATAAAAATATGACATAAGAGACAGTTTTGAGGTTATATTAGATAGTTAAATAGATTTTAAGATGATATTAATTAGTCAAATATATATTTAAATATAATATTATTTTTTTCTCATAAAAATACAATATTTAATAACAGACATATAAGTAAATAAATATTTAATGATATATATATATTTTATAATTTTCTAAAGTTATTATATTCTTTTTCATATTATATTTATTATATACGTACCGTTATATCCTAATCAAATTAAATTCAAAAAGCATTACTCTTGTTACATAGAATTATGTTCACTTAATTGCAGTTTACAATTCTTTTTTACATGCTTGAAGCTACCAGATAAACGAGTTTCTTATTTTAATCTTTCCTTCTTTTATCAAATTCAATAGTGGTCAGTTTTGATTTTAAAATAATTTATTTCAAATAATACAATATTTTTTTTATTTTAAGAAGTAAAAAAAGTTATTTTAATAAAACATCATTATGATATATTGTATATATTGTCATTTTTTAATTATTATTTGTCATATAAAAATTAATTTATAATTTTAAAAATAAATAAATAAATGTTAATTTTAATTTTATATCTAATACAGTCCAAAATAAATCTAACACGGACGCATTATTTAAGCCAAATACATATTTAATAATTTTACAGGATTTTAATGGTTTTATTTTAAATACATTTTTTTTTCAATTTCATTCAAAATTCAACTTTTCTTACATCATCAATTTCATAAACATAATTTTACTATGATTAAAAAAAATATATTATTTCGATCAATATATTTTATTTAGCGTTTTTTTAATAGATATCATTTATATTACTTCATTAAAAAATTACTCATACTTCAAAATTACTTTTAAAACTAACGAAATGAAAATTTTGTACTTACATATTAAAAATAAATAAATAAATAAAATAATCATTTTAAAAGGAAAAAAAAACCTTTAGAAGTAATTTGGAATAAACGAAAAGAGTTAGATAAATAAGTATCAAAAGAAAAAAAAAATTATTATTTAATTTTTTAAAAAATATTTTAAATAAATTTTATTTTTTAAATGGTTAATAATTTTATCTTATTCTATTAATTTAAAAATAAATAATTACTATTTTAAAATTATAAAAAAAAATCTACAAATTTTTTAGATTTAATTCCGACCACCTTAAAAGTAGTTCCAAAATCAAGTAGGTGCATGCGACCATTGCCCAATTAAAAAAAAAAAAGCTAATAAATACAACTTGGGACCATCTCCCTCTTCAATAGCAAAGCTTTTACAAGTACCAACCAGCTTTCATTGCGATCCAGGACCACATTTTCCATTCAGAATTTAGAAGGACATGTGTTGAGCCCGTACTTACAAATTGGCGGCATATTCATCCCTAATGAGTTGACTCAGGTTGAACACATATCTGGTTATGCCTACAAACAGCAACTCGCAATTCATTAGCATTTATGGACACACATGTAACATTTTCAAGAGGATTCACATATTCAAAAAAAGTAGGTATTTTTCCAAACCAGCTATTCATCTGGTATGGGGCACTGATTGCAATAATTCTAGGAATGTGTATGCGATTGGCAATATAAAAAGCTATGGTCTAAATATGTCATGCTTATTTACTGATATTACTGATTGTATTAAAGAATTATGTCCATGGAGAAACGTGCAAAAAGAAAAAGAAAAAAACGCAAATGTACATGCAAATTTTGACTACTGAGAAAGAAAACCAAATAACAGGTTAATAACCAATTAAGCAATGTTTATTCACATTGTCGCTCCTTGACATACAAGCTTTCAGTATGTCAAAGTAGCTTAAGCTCAAACCTTAAATCTGCTGCTACGACAAAAAAAGCATCTCTTATATCAATCCTCCACTTTTCCAATCCTTGTTGATACTGTATGAAACCAGCATTAATCATTGATGCACATGAATTGATCCACCAGCTGCAACAATCTGCTGCTCCAGCTCCAGTAGCCAAACACAGGACCTAAAAGAAAGAGAGACATAATTGGAGGTGGGAAAATGCCCTAGTAGACGTGCTCAATAAGGCACAAAGGAGGACAGGCACATAACCAACAGAGGTCAGGTTTGAAAAATTTTGATTTAAAAGAGAATACTCTTCATATTCATAAAAAAAATCTTAAGAAATTAACTCTATTTTTTTAAACTTGACAAAAACGAATAAACTTGAAACAATCTACCTACCAATAAAAGAAAAAAGAACACGTGCACAATAAAGCATACATATATACACATAATAAAAAGGGTATATTGAGAGCCAAATGCCAGCATTATTCTTTAAAGGGGGAAAAAGAAGCAGGGCATGAAAAGGAGATAGAGAGACAGAACAAAAACAGATTAGTCAAGGGTAAGGAAGAGAGAAATAAAGATCAAAGTAGGGCAGGGATTTGAGGCATGTGGATTCGGGAAACATAAGGATTAGCAACCAAATCTGGAAGTGAAATGGAGTCCAGCAGGTTCCGGCAATGTTCTAATGTGTCACAGTTGGATCTGGTGGACTAGGCAATGCCAAGCCTAATAACGGTGGCCTACTGGTGAAAGAGCTCACCAGAGGTGAAGCTTTGTGAGGTGCACCTTTCTTCAGCCTTGGGAACACATGCTTAAGCTATGAAGCATGAGCTTGTTAGAGATCACCCACCTTAACCTTGTCAAGGCACTTCAAAGGCATGCATGGGTTTATGTGCCAAACTAATTTAACATATAACCAGTATCAAATGAGGTTTCCAAGTGCTGAAGCAGATAGATGGAAGCTTTTCTGAGATGTATTTAACAATTAGTGATATTTACCAATGAGATTCACCAGGATAGAATATATGAACATTCTTCCCTGGATGATCATACACTTCAAGGGACCACCTTTGCCATAGCTTTTTTTTTTTTTTTTTTTTTGTTCAAGTTACCCTGAATAAAGTCGGAAGTTTGATCTTCAATTGAGCATACTCATGATTCCCTTGTTGAAGGCATCTCAAACACCTGCGTCAACATTCTTTTGTCAATTGAATTCCTTCACAGCCAAGCCATCATAATTCAACTAAAAACGCAAAAGGCTAGTATGATCCCATCCAACAATATCCACGCAAATGTGTATATCCTTATATCATTATGATGGAATGTGGACAGAAAGTTACAGGGACTTCATTTGTTCTACTTCTACGATCAACTTGCACAAGCAAACAGTTTAATCCTAAAAAGACGAAACTTGGCCTTAATTAAATGCATAATTTACCCGTACCAATTACTTCTTAGAATATACACAAGTTCTTCCATTCGAGACCAGAGTATTTAACACATTTGAGCAACTTTCCATGTTTAGAACTTCAAAACATTCATTTGCATACTATCATCAAGTTGGATATTGGCTTGTGGCTCATCCAGAAACCAAAAAGTTTTCAAGATTTTTCATAATGACTACATGACAAAGGTTTTGTGATGGAAAAAAAAATAGTATAAATTGAATAAATGATTTGAATGCTACATTGAATTAAGGGGTAAAAGGATGAAATAACAAGTATTAAATCAAACTCACACTTCATGGTCTTGGGACTCGCAATAGGTTTTGAAGGCAATGCATATATTTTTAATTCTTGCTGCACCCATGCTGTTAACCATAGAAAGCAATTTTGTAACACTAGAAATCAAATAAGCAAGGAAAAAATGAAGAGGAAACTATCCCTCTCAAATGAGATTATTTTATCACAAATAAAAGTAAAATAATGTTTTGAATTAGACCTAGCACAGAAATGTCACATCGTGGTTCTTTATGTTACAAACAACCACTGTTTAATGGATTTACAATCCCTCACTGGAAATAAAGGTTGTTTCAGGGAAGCACTGACTAGCAAAATCCATTCCTTTTAACATTTGTAAGTGGTCCTTGATTAAAGCACAAATAAAAGAATCAAATTCCGAAATTAAATCAACAATATATATATATATATATATATATACACACACACACATACAAATACCTGGAACTACTACCCCTTCAATTGATGAACATGAGAATCCACCTGTTTAAAACCCACAGACCGTGGTTCCCTGAACATTTACCAAAAGAAAGAATTTAAGTAAAATCTCTCCAATCATGCACGCGAACAGAGAGTAAATACCAGTACCAAATCAACTAAACAAAATAATACTATAAGAAATCCAGGAAACTGTAAGGAAGAAGAGGAGTAAGACAAAAGAGACTCACAGAGCTCCGGCCATGTTGTTAACAAGCTTCTCACAATCTTCAAAGAAGCGAGAAGCAACTTCATCACAAAATCAGGACTACTCTCATCTTGGAGCTTCTGCAGCTAATTAAACTGATCGTCCACATATCCCTTCCTCGATACAAACAAAAACCCATCAGCAGGAATCCGAAAAAAATATTATCTACAAAACTATTCCCTAGGAGGTTCATTCTAATGTAGATATCTACACAAAAACATAGAATTCCCTGAGATATAAATTTACAATAACGTAATTATTCAGAAAAGAAAAGATATTCCCGGAGACACTTGCATTAGAGATGGGAAGAGTAAAATGGATCATATTCAGAGCAATCCATGCGTGAATAAAAACTGACCTCTCGATATAGGGAAGCTGTGTAATCAGCAATTTGTTGCTGCAACTGAACGATAACGTCCATGGAGTGTGAAATCAAGAAGGAAGATGAAGAAGATCTTAGTGAGAGTGATTCTCTAAACCGACCAGTTGAAATGGGAGGGGATTGGTTTGGTTTTAGCTTAGGAATATTGGCGACGTTTCGAAACCCACTAATGAAAGTGGACTTTCTATTATTACTTGTACTTTTATTTTATTTAATTCTAATTTCTTAAATTTTGAATAAAAATTATAATTAAATTTAATTATATTTCAGCATCAAAATTTTTCTCTTATTTATTATCTATTATATTTATTAATTAAATAAAAAAATTATATGTTAATAAATAATTTAAAAATATTTATTTTAATTTTAATTTTTATATTATTAATTTTCTATATTACATTATAATTATTAATAAAATCATAAAATGCACATTATACCTTAAACTAACAACTGTTCAGCAGAAGAAATAAACAAGTTATCATATACTTTAATATTACAAGTCATTTAGTCTAACTTGAATTTATTTTATATATTATTAGTGAATTTGTATGTTTATTAATTATTATAAAATTTTTTATAATAGAAAATTATATTTTGTTTAATTTTAATCTCAAAGAGAATATTAAAAATGAGTATATATGGATTTCAGTTCCATAATTAAATCAAATATAAATTGATTTAGAATCAATTGAAGTCTGTAATATATCAAACCAAACAAAGAAACTCATTTGAAAAGAATTTTATTTGGAATTCAATTAAATTCTAAAAACACTATGTTAGTGACTATTTATTTGTTCCTTTTGGTTAGTGATATAATTTTGAGTGTTCATCATTTGAAAATTAGAAGTCTATTCTAATTTTATTAAAGATGAAACATCAGATGGCATGCCGCCATGCCAACAGCAAGGTCAGCCTCTTCGTCCGGTGAATCTTAAGATTTTCATTATAAAAATTTAATATGAAAGTTTAATAAAGTCCTATTAAGTAAATTTTCATGAAACCCACTTCACAACCAAGCAAAACATGAATTCCACTTCTCCTCTTTTCGGCATTAATAAATTAAAAATATTTACACAGTTATGCAGCTTGGAGAGAAATTTTTTTCACGCACAGGTCCTATGTACACAGTATTACAAGAAACATATCACCCTCCACGAATTTTTAAGAATTTTCATCTACAGAATATACACCAGAAAGTCTGTGTGAGAGAGAGAAGATTAAATACATTGGCAAATACCGTAGTTTGAATTGCCACCCCTCTTATTCACACGGCCACACTTTCACTATCGGAAGGTAACTTCTTCCATTGAATATAACACCAAGCTTTTCTCAATATCAACTGCCAAAAAAAAAAAAGTTCAGCATACTCCAGTGACTTCAGCTTAAACCACACAACTTATTACATAACATAAATTGACATCACTATGTAGTAGCCACACAAAAATTTTCTACCTCCAGAAAATGCAAACATTCCACCAAGAAATTCATCATTATCCTCATCCTCTTCAGGCTTTTCCTTTTCGCAATGGCTACTGCTGCTGTCTACATCATCAGTTACCACCTCAGTTGAACTGTTGCATTCATCAAGGTTCAACGCCTTACAGTGCCCCTCCTGAAAAGACAGCCCAAAATCTACTAGATTCTCCTTTGGAATAGCAGACTCCCCTGTAACGTTATGCGAATCACAACCATTTAATGCTGAAACATCACCATTCCCATTGGTGTCCAAAGTTGGAACTTCTCCAACAAATATTCCTGCAGCAGGAGGCCGGTAATTTTCTGATAAAGACAAACCATTTACAACACAATTGATAACATGAGCATCTACGTTTTTGGGGAGCTCAGGTGGAAGAGATGCAATGGTTAAGGAATTCTTATTCAGTTCACCAGGCTTGATAAGGGTACCACCTTTTTTTTCCAGATAGAAGTCATTCAGATTCTGACAAGTGGAAACGTAAGATCTCTCGCAATTTATTTGATCCAAATCTAGAAGATGTTCAATTCTTCTGGATGAACCTAATAAAATAATAACATAGAGCTTGAAACTAATAAGAAAAATCCATATAGATAATTATTAATTAGCAGGCTCCAATCGTCACTTAAATAACTAAAGAATGTGTGTCAAGTGAAATTTTGATACATTGCTTTGGTGCATACTAGTATATCAGCCAAATAATATGAGTGTATAATTATGAAGAAATTACGGCAACCAAAATCTCAATATTCCAAGTGTCAGATAAAGAAGTATTGATCACAAGCAAGCTGTGGAAATGATTTATACATGTAACATCTTACCACATTCTGAACTTTCAGTTGAGCTAAGCGATTCTGGCTTTGAGTGACAAATAACAGTCTCCTGCATAATCTTGCCTTCAACTTGATGTGGCTCTGATGACAGCGAATGGTTGTATCTTGCCACAGTGATGCCTCTAAATTATTGAACAGAACAAGCAGTTAAAAATATAAAAATTAAGGATAATACAGTCTAAGGACAAAAAGAGACATATTCGCTTAGCAGGGCCTCAAAACAAAGCCCAAACACATAGCATATGCTCCTCAGGAGTATGAGGAAGAATGTCACATTAAGACAGAACACTATAGCCACCAAAGTCTATTTACAAGTAGGGGATACAAATTAAAACTAGTGCCAATCTCATCATTTCGCAACAAGAAAGGAACTCTTGCAAAGTACCAGAAAGTCTAACAAATTTGCAAAACCAAACCTCAGGGTAATAAAAACTTCCTACAAAACCCCAACTCGAATCAACCCTGGAAGAACTACTACTGGAGCAAAGCAGCATTTGATAGTTCCAAAATTGTCTGCTCAATTTGACTAAAGCACCAGCCAATACCATCATCCATCACCAAGACAACACATCTCCTAATCAACCTCGGATGACAAGGTTTTAGCAAGTACTACTACTAAGTACTGACATCAGGAACTTCTTAAGTTTCTCAAGCATAAAGAAAAAAGAACCAAGTAACTAGGGTAAAAATGGTCATTACCTGTCATTCCATCCTGATTTGATGCTATGAAAATGATAAAAAACTGGCAATAATTCCTTTTGCTTTAGTTCAACTTCATGGATGGGAATCTTTTCAATTTCAAACTCTCCATCACCGTAACTATTAACTCTTGGACAATCCATCACATAGAAGCAAATCTAAGACAATGAAGTAAATAAATCACAACCAAGCATAGAACCAATTTAGATGAATAATAATTTCAGTTTGACATACAACCTTAGATTTTTGCCATATTGGTAACCTCAAAGAGCTTATATGCACCTCTGCATTAGAAAGGTACCAGCGGGACTTTTCATGAGGCTTTAAAGAACAAATTTTTGCTGCTTTCTTTTCACTGACATCATTATTGATGTCCAGAAATTTCATGTTAAAATTATCCTCAGAAACTGGTGTCTTCTGAATTATTTCAGCAACATCCTGTTCCACAGTATTCCCAAAAATGCATTCCTCTCTTTCTAACCAATCTGATCTTCTACATACATCCCACCATTGAACTGGTTCAACTTTGACCTTTAAGTCATCATCCTGTGTATGTACAAGTGAAGCTGGGTAAGCTCTTGAGCCTTTTTCACCTGGTTCTGGTCTAATAGATGGAACAAGCTCATGCTGAACAACATGACCTGATGGAGTATAAACTAACAAATGCTCCAAAAAATTGGCCCTCGAGCTTTGAGACATAGAATTATGGAAAACAGCAGCAACTGCACCAGATGGGACAAAAACCTTTCCTGCTGCAGAGCCAGTGGCACTGCTAACTGTATTAAGCCACCCAAAACTACTATATTTTATTCTGCTTACCACAGAAAGTGAGACAGGTGATGGGGGTTGTGAAGAATGTTGATTGATCATGCAAGATGAACTTGACCACCAAGGTAGAGATAAAACTGGACACAAGGAGGGCTCCTCATCCACAGAATTAAGAGACTGAAATCCAGAGTCACCCCCAAAAGGAGATAAAGTGAAGACATGACAAGTCCCCTTGGATGAAACGATTGCTATCCACTGGCTATAATGACTAAAGCATATATCCTGGATCATCTGAAAATAAGCATGCCAAGAATAAATATGCATGAACATACTACCAGGAATACAAAGTAAAAAGTGATAAGAGTGCAAATACTAACAGCTGATGTTATTCCACGATGTAGCTTGTAAAGATGGACATGAGAAGAGTTCCAGTCATAGATTTTAACACCTGATCCACTTGGAGAACAGGATGGCATAATACGGAAGATATTTATGTTATTCCCGTAAACTGAAGCAGTAACAAGCAAGGTCATACTTGGGTCAAAACTTAGTGCAGATATTGGACTGGTATGACCTTTAAATTGTGATATAACAGCTTGGGATACAAAATCCTTGACTACAACCTGCAAAAACCATTTCAAACAAAGAAAACAAATAAATCAACACATTTAATTTAATACTGCCTGAAAGCTTCTGTCTATCTGCTTGCAAAGAACTGATACATAGCAATAAACATCATATCAAGTCTTGAGAACGCCCAGGTTTTCTTTTCATGGGCCAAATGAGTCACTAAGGCCATTTTGTCGGGTGAGAATGGTACAGAAAAAAGGAGGTCAGTCTAAGATCAAACTATGGGTTCAAAGTTCAAACACTATTAATGCATGTCGGTAAGTAAATCCCACAGCTTTTTGCAAACTAGAACTAGAGTTAGTGATTTAAAAAGAAAGGTGTATCTGAGAAGCTAATTCTAATATTTGATAATAAATATCTGATGTTATATGCAACAGATGCATCCCAGACCTACCCCAATCCCAGCTCCTGCTTTACCCTATAGGGTTTTTATAGAACTAGCATTTGGCTTAACATCTGAAATGTCTCTAAACTTCAATATTAATTTATTCAAAATTAGGTGTTGAATATAATTTATATTTTACTTTTTCTGTAAAAAACTATATGCTTTTATTTTTTAAAAAATATTTCAGAGTTCAATTTTGACTCTATCATAATTTGCCACTAATTTGAAAATAATGGAAATTTGACGTTATTATTATTGATTGAGTTTGAAAATATTTTGGAAAGATTTAATTGTTTGTGCATTAAAATATATAAATTTTGAAAAATTACAAAATAGACTAAAAATTTTCAGTAGAACCATGAAAATTTACAAAATAGTTCCAAAAAATTTTCTAAATTTTCAGGGGGGTCCATGGCACCCTCTCCTTCCGCTTATGTGTCAGGCAAACAAATGGTCCCATAATTTAGAAGAATAATTGAAATCATTCTTACCTGCTCAAGTTAAAGAACAATGATTGGACTTTCATTATATCAGATCTCATAATATGATTGAGTGCTCTGGATTCAAAGGAGAGCTTACCATCCCTGCATTATCGATATCAGATCCTGCAAGCCTATCATATTTCCACCCAGAATTTGATGAAACTGGAGAATTATACCCATCAGGAAGCAGCTCCTGATAGTATTTAGACAATGTCCTGTATCCCATGTCACCAAGGTTGATTATTCCAGCAGCTAGCTGTTTACTAGATTCCATTGCATAACGAGCTACCAAACTACTACCACCTGGTGAAGTTGATGGACTAACACCTGGAGATGGAGCAAGATTTTGTGGACTTAAGCGAGTAGTGTTTGATACCAGTTGATTGTTTGAAGCATAAGCTAACCACCTTGAACCCACAGCCATTGGACCATAACCTATATTGACTGCTGCAGTTCCTTGTCCAGCCAACTGGGGAACAGGATAGGTAAGAACACTGAATTTACTCTCAAGAGTGAGAGCATCAATGCAGTATATCTGCAAAAAATACCAAGGATGCAAGTTAAGCATGGTAAAACTAAGTGTGCACGCTCATCTTTAAACCTTCATTAGATGCATAAATGAATATACAATACGCTGATGGGGACAAAAATTGTTGGGTAAGGCGAGTTCTAATTATCCATTGTAAGCCAATGCCACTGTTATAATAATAATAATGAGAGAATAGAAGTTGTGAGAATATAGGATATCTTGTATAAATAGGGAGCATTGTAACTTCTAAGATTGCACTTCTCAAAGAGGATGCGTACGAGAAATGGCAGAGAAACAAAATGAAATTAAATTTTTGTCATTTGAGGGAGAAGGTATGATGGGCGATTGTTGTAAAGATTATTTGCAGAACATTTCAAGCACACCCACATGTTCAATTTGAAGGGAAATCAGTTAAGATAAAAGGATATGCTAATTAAGTCCTAGCATTCAAGAGCAGCTTCTACCTTAGCATTCTAGATATTTGTGCAGAAGATCTTCTTCAATTCATAGATTATTTTTTCATACTTATCCTTGAGGACAAAAATGATCTTAAGGAGTGAGGAATGTTATAATAATAATAAGAGAATAGGAGCTATGAGAATATAGGATATGTTGTATAAATAGGGAGCATTGTAACTGGTTTCAGTAGTAAAGAATTCAATAAACAACAATTCCTTCTCTCTCAATTCTGTTTCTCATCTCCTTTTCTCTCTATTCTGTTTCTGACTCTCTTCCCATCCCAATTCTTTATACTTCTCATCTTAATTCTTTCTCTTCTGATCTAAAATTCTATTCTTAGTCCCTATACATGACAGCCACCTTAGAGTTAGTGATACCAATTAGAATTGTTCGTCCATTTTCACTAGACCTAAAAGTCAAACAACATTATAGCTCAAAATTTTAATATTTAAACAAAAAAAGAAAAGAAAAGAAAAGAGAAGATAAGGTGTTACACATGGAAGCTCATACTTGAGTTGCAAGGCCCACAGCAACAATCTGAGAACTGCATCGAACCATACGCACAGCTGAGCGAAATCTCAGAACATGCACATAACAGTGAGACCTAAGGGAGTAAAACCGAACAGA
The DNA here is from genome assembly GCA_948266635.1 of Cnidoscolus chayamansa. Taxonomy (NCBI): domain Eukaryota; kingdom Viridiplantae; phylum Streptophyta; class Magnoliopsida; order Malpighiales; family Euphorbiaceae; genus Cnidoscolus; species Cnidoscolus chayamansa. The sequence continues at coordinate 11,902 of CAOGCB010291957.1, forward strand.
TGTTGGAGAATTAATATAGTTTCCAGACTGAGACTCCGTATTATTCTCTCTCACTTGCCCACCTAGACCATGATTTTGACCCCCATTAAAATTGTTAGAATCATCCCCTGCAACAACCAATAGTAAAGGATGCGATAATCTGAATCCTTCACGACTACCAGACTTTGCAGGGAGAGGTTGCATCTGTAAAAATGAAACTGGACCATCACGCTTTGAAACCAGTTCAGTAAAATTAGAAGCATCCTCCACATCAAGGACTTGAAAGCCATTTTGATAACCAAGTAAGAGAACATGCTTGAAGACAGATGGACCTAGCTCCAACTTGTCAAAGCCAGCCCAGGTTACCTGCTCACAAGCAAAAATTCAAAACACAGCTCCAAGTAAACATGGTTTACACACACAAAAAAAAAGGTGCACATGAGAAAACATGACAAGATATTAGCAATCCAACACCCTAACTTGCAGAAACAAAGAGTTCAACAGAAATTTTGCATTATAAGTGATAGGACTCTGCATTAAGATCAGATCATGATGCATGAGAGTAATGTTTAGAAACTAAAAGCTCTAAAGATTTTTATTTAAATGAAAATACAACCAAGATAACATTTTTCAAAAGCCAATACTGAATGACAAACAATTCCAGATAAACAAGTATAACATTATAGCTTATGAAAATCTTCTTACCTTTCAAAATCTATGGATTAAACTGCTAAAAATGCCATTCCATCACTCGTTTTTCAAATTCCAAATTGATTCAATTTCAGTGTAATGTTTTAAGTCACAAAACCATTCACTAGATTGAACAACGTTCCTGTAATCTTGAACAAACTCTGGAAAGAACAACACTCGGAAGTTATATGCTAGAAAGTGGAAGTGGCACATTGAAGAAAGTGGCATGAAGCACTTAATAAGGCCAAATTAGAGTGGCAAATTGAGGAAAGTGGAAAGTGGCTGGGGTTAAAACAAAAAAAACGGCAAGGCCTTCACTGGCAGAAAAACTCAGTAAGACAACAAAGTAGAGTTGAGTATTTGAAAAGAGGCTCCACAAGCAGCCAACAAACAAATTATCTACTGATATAAAATCTTGGGATATTCTCCGACAGCAAATTGGGTAATAGCAGAAAATTTAACCTTTATACAGGTACTGGAATTTATAAACAATATTCTCACATTACTGAACCATTGCACATGTATCCAGACACGCAGAAAGGACATATATAGCATGAAAGCCGTATAAACTGAAGTATTAAGTTTTCATTATCAGTAAGTACACAGAGAGAGAGAGAGAGAGAGAGAGAGAGAGAGGAATGTCAGCTAAAATTTTGAACTTGACTTGAAATAAGAAAACCTGATCTTTGTGATCCTCATTAGAAGTTGAAATGGAAGCAGCAACAGAAGCGCCAGCAGACCTAAGGGTGGAAGCAACGGTGGTAGCATTAGTGGAAACAGTTTTAAGGCAAGAAGAGATGATCCTCAAGGAATTCGGTAACAAGCCATTGTTTTTAGTCTTGCCTTTCTTCATCCTCCACCACCAGAACCAGTCTGAACTACCAGGGAAAAACAAAAGGATTCCTGAGCAAATCCGCCACCGCCATCATCCCCCAGGGGCACCGCCACCGACGAGAATCGCCGATCGCCACCGACGATCGGGTATATCATCCGATTGAGGGATCACTAGAGAGGGGGGGAAATCAGGGAAGTATGAGAGCGTGGAGCGTTTGACTTGAAAGAAGCTAGTAAAAAAGGGTGAAGAAAGCGAGGTCGTAGCCTTTTCTTTCTTCTATTTCCATAAATACCTTTTTTTTCTCTCTCTCTCTCTCTGGACTTTCCATCGCTTTCTCCGCTTTCCCTTACCGGTCCCTGTAACTATATTTACTGTTTTCATTTTTCATTTTTCTTTTTATATAAAACAATCTCTGTTAATCCATAAATTGTCTTGTTTATTGTTAAGATAAGAGTTTTCATTAAATAATTTTTAAATAAATAATAAAAATTTATTT
>CAOGCB010292226.1:0-17844 GCA_948266635.1 Cnidoscolus chayamansa
TGACCCATAATCCTGAATCTGATAAAATAAAATGTAATGAAGGCAATATTGCTGCCAAAACAAATGTATTGTAGGCCTTTTGGTCCTAATTATGGATTAACTGGACCTTTATTATAGCCATTTTATCTGATTTGCGGGTAATATGCCATAGTTATTTGTTAATTATGCATATTTTGAACCCTTGAATCTAGATCTAGCATTAACACATTGATTATAGGTTAACCGGGTGTTTTAGGCTTAGATCTGTGAAAGCAAAGCAAAATATGAATGTAATGCCTTAGAGAATGTGGAGTAGAAGAGAATAGTGAATGCAATACTCAAAATTAAAACAGTAGGGTTAGAGAAGCTGTAGTGTACCTGATTGAGGAGTCTTCCACTGCGCAGCTTCAGTTTTAATTAATTTTAACAATTAAAAGGTGATCACAAATCAAGTAATATGCAGCAGTTTATGCACTAGGGAAAGCAGTAAAGAATCGCAAGATAGCGATGAGGGAGAGTGATGCCGAAAACTCAAGGCGAGGCCCTGAGAATGGAGCTGGAACGGCCTATTTATTGGAAACTGCCGGGACGCCGGCGGTACTTCCACCGGGACGCCGGCGGTACTTCCACCGGGACGCCGGCGGTTCTACGGTTGGGACTCCGGCGGGATGCCGCCGGGTCTCCGCTGGTTTCGCCTGTTTTTTTCATTTTTTGTGTTTTTGGGAGTTTCAAACTTCCAAAAATTATTCCGAGGACACCTTTGGGTCCCATGCAATATTCTGGTCATTTCAAGTACCATATTGGCATATTTCCAGAACCTTTTTCGAAAGACCTCCGGTCTGGTCGGGATGTTTGACTTTTCTGCTCGGTTTTCGTTCCAAGGCTTTTTTATGAGTTCCGTACCTCCGAAAATTATTCCGAAGATACCTTTCGGTTCCTCACGACGTTCTGGCGAGAATGGTCCGAACCGCCGGCGGCTATATTTCCATAATGACTTTATGTCGGGTGCCGAGCGAGCTGGGCTGTTTTACAGTCCGTGAAAATGGGCTTTCTGAATCTCAAAATTCGAGTATTCACACCTTCCTATCTCCAAGATTCAAGCCACGTTATACATATAATCATCTTCCATCTCTCATCCCATTATGGTCGAACCTTGACTTCCTTCTTTTCTATCTCACCATGACCAAACTGAACCTTACATCCATCAAATCGAACCTTAACACCAAGTAAGATTCACAATTGAGCCTTCCATTCAAACCTAGTTATATCTTCTTTCTTCTTATTAAGACCGAACCATCATTCATTGTCTAATGATCATGACACATCCTCCCATCTCATCTTCATCATAACCAAACCTTCCTTAACCTAACAGTCCATTTTATCTCATCCTCCATGTCTTTGCTGAGATACACCCTTTCTCCTTTGTTTATCTCACCATCCTTGTAGCCAAACCTTGTAAAACTCCTTTGTTTCTCTTCCATGATCAAGATACACCATTAAGCAAGACCCTTGGCCGAGCCTTCTCATTTTAAAGTCGAGACATACTCTCACTTCTTATGATCAAGACATGTTTACAACCTTTATATATGATTTCATTCCCATTTTATGACCGAGACTTATTTCCATGTCTCTTAGCTAATTTTAACTCCATGTATTTGTTAAGATCATTTTAGGGCTTTAGTTATCATAACTTCTAATTAGGGCTTAACCAAATCATCATCTTATTTTTAAATTACATTTCATAAAATCAGTCAAATACAATGTCAATATTTAAAATTCTAGTTATCATATATCTTATCTTACATATATTATAACAATATAGTCTATTTTAGTATTAAGCATATTTTTAGGATGTTACATAAAAGACTTGATAAGATTCACCTATGATGAACTCATCGGTTCATTAATAGCTCATGAGATGATGCTTAGAAAAGACACTTTTGAGAAAGAGAAGGCAAATAAAGGAATTGCTTTAAAGGTAGAAAAAGCAAGTGAAGAGAAGAATAAGTCACTAGTGTTGAAGTCAAAATGTTCTGATTCTTCCAGTATCTTAATTGATGAAGAAATGGATATGTTTCTAGAAAATGCAAAAGAACATTCACAAAAGACAGAAAGAAGTATAAAAACATTATAAAGAAATATACTCCTAAGGATGAGATAAATTCTCTTACACAAAAAGAGCAAAAGGAAGCAATTTGTTATGAATGCAACAGACATGGACATACGAGGCTTAACTCTCCAAGAATGAAGAAGAAAAAGAGTAAAGAAGACAAAAGAAAAAGATTCATGGTTGCTACATGGAGTGCCTCAGATTCAAGTTCAACAGAAGATGAAAAAAGAGACTAAAATTTGTGGAATGAGTTTTGTAGAAGAAATTCCTGAGTCATCACTCAGAAATGAACATGAGATAATTAAATACGATCCCCCCAATGTTGAAGAATTAGAGTTAGCATTTGCTAAAGTTTATGATGAATACAAAACTTACAAGAAGAAATGTACCTTTTTAAAATTGGAAAATGAGTCATTGAAATCATAAAATAGTTCTTTGGAAGTAGTGCTAAAGGAAAATGAATTTTACAAATCTCAAATGAATTTGTTCAATCAATTGAAATATTATTTGGAAGTTTCAAATAAAAAGTGAGAAGAGCTTTTTGAAAAGAATAAAACTATTTAAGGTAGATTGAAATCATTTGTAGATGATTTAACAAAATTCACCAAAGGAAAATAAAATCTTGATTTGCTTCTTGGTTCACAAAGAATTTATAGAAAAAAAAATTAATAATTGGATTTAGTGGTTTCTCCAACCATAGAAAATACAAAAACTATTTTGTGAAAGCTATGTCTTCATCTTTACCACATATTACTTGCTTTTACTGCAATAAAAATGGCCATGTGGTTCATTTTTGTCCTATTAGGAAATGATCCCTTAAGGTAAAGAAAATCTAGATACTTAAAGGATCTCTTCTAATAGCACTAACATTCAAGGACCCAAAAAAAACTTGGGTACCTAAAATTAGTTAACTGTTTCCAAGTTTATCTAAGAAACAAAGATGATTCAAGCAAGTGGTGCATAATAGTAGTTGTTCAAGGCATATGACATGACATAAAGAAAATTTCACCAAGCTCACTATGAAAAGTGAAGGATTTATTAGATTTGGTGATAAAAAAAGAGCTCAAATTATTAAAAATGACATAATTGTAAACCAACTAAGCATTGAGAATGTTACTCTTGTTCAAGGGTTGAAATTCAACCTTCTTAGTGTAAGTCAACCGTGTGATAAGGGTTTTAAAGTATCATTCTTCACCACTCATTGCGAAATAGCTGACTTAAATGATCATACAATGCTTATTGCTTCTAGATATGATAATGTTTACATGCTGAATTTAGATTGCTTTCAATGTCTCATGACCTTGAATGATAATAATTTGTTTTGACATAGGAAGCTTGGCATGCTAGTATCCATTTGATATCTAAAATTTCAAAGAAAATATTGGTTAGAGGTTTACTAAAATTGAATTTTATGAGAGACTATCCATGCAAATCATGTTCATTAGGAAAACAAATCAAAATCAGTTTTAAACCAAAGAATGCAGTTACAACCTCTAGAGTTTTATAATTACTGCATCTTGATCTCTTTAGTCCAATCACTCCCACAAGCCTAAGTGGCAAAGCTTATGCATTTCTAATCATGGATGATTATTCTAGGTTTACTTAGGTATTCTTTCTTGCTCATAAAGATGGAATCTTTGATACCTTCAAAAATTTCTACATAATGGTTCAAAATGAAAAGGGATTTTACATCACCTCTTTAAAGAGTGATCATGAGAAAGAGTTTGAAAATAATTTATTTGAAGAGTTTTGCTCAAAACATGTTATTTTTCATTCATTCCTAACCCCAAGAATATCTCAACAGAATGAGATTGTTGAAAGGAAAAACAAAACATTGTAGAAATTTTTAGGATAATGTTAAATGAGAATAACCTTCCTAAATATTTATGGGTAGAAGTTTTGAATATATGCTATATTGTGAATAGGGTAACCATTAGAGCTAATTTAAAGAAACCTCCATATGAAATATGGAAAGGTAAAAGACCAAATATTTTATATTTTCAAGTGTTTGGCTGTAAATATTACATACTGAACAATGAAGTAAATCTAAAGAAATTTGATGCAAAAGTTGGAGAATGCATATTTCTTAGTTACTCTTACACAAGTAAAGCCTACGGAGTTTTTAATATAAAAATTTTAACTGTTAAAGAATCTATAAATGTTGTGTTTGATTAAACTAATAGTCTTTTAGACAAAAAAAGACTTGGTTTATAATGAAATTGAGCAGATTTCTAGCAAACTAGATCTTGAGAAAGACAAAGTGAATGAACAAAACATAAAAATTCCAATTGAAGTAAATAATGAGGATATGCAACCAAAAAATTGTGTACAACTAGAAGGTGATATTGAATAGCAATCAAATGTGGAAGAATTGCAAATTCAGGAACCTCAACATGAAGGTCTTCCTTAAGAATGGAGATTTCATAGTCATCATCCAAGAGAGGATATGCTTAATGATCCATTACAGAAGATGATGACAAAAAGTCAACTACAAAAATATTTTGGTAATTTTGCCTTTGTTTCAGATCTAGAACAAAAAACGTATAAAGAAACACAAAATGATGAGAGCTAGATCTTTCCTACGCAAGAGAATTGATTTTGATGAAACATTTTTACCAGTTACTAGACTTGAAGCCATTAGGGTGCTTTATGCTTTTGCATGGTATAAAGATTTTATGTTATACGAAATGGATGTTAAGAATGCATTCATAAATGGATTTATTTTGGAAGAAGTCTATATGGCTCAACCTCATGGATTTGAAGATCCTTTACATCCTAATCATGTTTTCAAATTAGCTAAGGTAATTTATGGATTAAAACAAGCTTCTAGAGCTTTGTATGAGAGAATTAGAAAATTCTTGCTAGATAGTGGCTTTAGGAGAAGAAGAGTAGATACAACTTTCTTTATCAAAAATCATAAGCATGATATGTTAATTGTACAAGTTTATGTTGATATAATTTTTGGCGCTACTAATGAATCTCTTTGCAATAAATTTTCAAGATTAATGTAAAGTGAGTTTGGGAGCTTATGGGAGAACTCATCTTCTTCTTTGGGCTACAAGTCAAGCAATTTAAGGATGAGATTTTCATAAATCACTTAAAGTACATTAAAGATATCCTAAAGAAATTTAAAATGGAAGACTTGAAAAGCATAGGTATGCCAATGAACACAAGAATTAAGATGGACAAAGATGAAAAGGGTAAAAAGATTGATCAAAGATTGTATAGAGGTATGATTGGCTCACTCCTTTATTTAACTGCATTAAGCCCTGACATTCATTTTAGTGTGTGTTTATGTGCAAGATTTCAGTTATGCCCTAAAGAATCTCACTTAATTGCTATGAAAAGAATTTTCAAATATCTTCTTGGTATGATCTTCATAGGTCTTTGGTATTCTAAGGGTGAAAACATAAATTTAGTTAGATATAGTGACTTTGATTTTATAGGCAATAGACTAGATAGAAAGAGTACCTCAGGCACTTGTTAATTCTTAATATATACATTAGTTTCATGGCACAACAAAAGCAATACTCAATACCATTATGTACAGCTAAGGTTGAATATATTGCATTAGGAATTTGTGTTGCTCAAATCCTTTGGATGAAGCAACAACTTGAGGATTATGGAATGAAAGTTAATCAGGTGACCATTAGATGTGTTAACATTAGTGTTATCAACTTAACTAATAACCTAGTGCAACATTCTAGATCCAAAGACATAGAAATCAAACATCATTTCATAAGAGATCATATTCAAAATGAAGATATTAGGCTAAATTTAAGCCCACTAAAAACATCTTGCTGATATATTTACTAAGACTTAAGTGAAGAATTAGAAGGAACTAGGAATGATTAATATAGCTAAGAAAAATAGGAATGATTATTGATTACTGTGATGATTTTTATGTTGATTGATAACTAAAATGTTGATTGTTTGTAATTTGTCTTTAGTGAGCTATTTTTGAAAATGCTTCATTTTTAGCAAACTATTGTTCAGTATTAGCTAGCTATTTTTAATAGGAGGTCATGCTTTTAACTAAGAAATTTCACTTTAATGAAACAATGCATTTTTTTGTGTTCTGAAGAAAAAGACTTAGATAACCATCATTTTTTAACTCCCAAACACTCTAAAACACTAAGGTTAACCTTGATATTTCAAAATTTCCTTCTCCAAGCGGGAACAAGTATTCATTCTTATCTAGAAATGGTTGTTAAATTCCAAAATTCTACTTACCTAGCTAAAATTCTGCAACCTATTATCTACTTACCTGTTTGTCTCCCTACTCCATAACTCCCATCACTTCCCATCAATTATAAAAGCAAATATAAAAAGATGAAGAGCCTCACTTCTGTGATCATCTCTTTCTTGAGAAGCCAAAAGCCTTATTCTTCTTACTCAACCTTCATTCCAAAATCAATAAGTAAATATCTAACAACCATGGTGAGAGTAAAGCTTCCATGTGACATCCTTTATCCAAACTCAGAAGAGCCAAGATAGAGTGCAATTCTTATACTGTATGCATGTTTACCTGTCAAGTCATATTAAGTTAACATTACATATAAATATATGTATTAAAAATTTTCTTCCTTTATGTACAAAATCAGTTCATAAACTTTATCCTTTTATACATATCATTTATTTACTATACCATCATTATCTAGACTATGTACATGCCAAATACCAAAATGTCTATAACTTAAGAACAAACCGACAATGATTCTTGTCGCTGCAGATCTTCAAGTCTTGTATCTTGCTCCTACTATCTTGTACCAACGTGTGGTGAAAATCAACACGCTAAGCTTATGCTCAGTGGGTGCATAGAAAATATAATTCCAAACCATATATAGCAAGTTTCATAAATATTTTTTAAAAATATACATCTATCTTTATATTAAAACTCACCTTAATTTCTATAAATCCTTCAATTTTATTTCTTTATTACTTGATACCCCTTTTGCGTATTACCATTGATCATATCATAACCTATAATTCTTACTCTTATTATTTGACATGTCTTTTAGATTTATTCAGATTATATTTCATTTCACACATCTTATATATTACAATTTACCATAAGATACCATTATCGAATTCTCTCTTTTTAAATGCTTATTTTACAAATATTAAGGTATCCTCTTATTATTAATTTAGCTCTATCATATCGTGTCATACCAAATTTCCATTTACGAAGTAGGGTTGGAATCCACTATATCATATCGTATCAAATTACATTACACCAAGACATATCAACTCATTATGAATTAAATCATATTATTACAGTCATCACATTTAACATAATCTTCACCAATTACATTTGGTATTAAGGCCTATAAACATATCAGTAGGATCGGCTGCTAGACAAAGGAATATCAAGTAGGACCGAAATCCACCGAATAACAAGTATGGTCGAAACCCACCAAATCATATAGGCCAAAGTCAAACATATAGTGGAGGGCACACCAGGCTTGTCCACGCAGGGTACCTAATTGTAGTCCCATATATCCATATCACATGTAGCAATATTGCAGAGTCCTTATGGCATGTCATACCCTTATGCTAACCTCGTATCCTACGTCAAACATCATTAAGGCCATGTCTTAGGTTATTATCATATCATTACTTATTCCTTTTATCATTTATCAATGGTTTGTTTTCAGGTTAAAAGACACATGGTACACATTTCTTCCCGAAACGCACCATTTTAACTTTATCACATATTACCTCTTTTCAAATATCTCATAGATCATGTTAGTTACACACATTTAATCTTATAATAATTTAAAGTAACATTTCCTATAATCTTATAATTTGTTATTTATTTTCAACTATCTTTTATTATTCCAGGTTTCCATATATCTTACTAATTATCCATTTTTAATTATTTCACTTTATATATTAAATTAGAATTACCATATCTTATTAGAATTCCCATTATTATCTTACTTGTATCGTACTTAATTCTTATCATATATATATTACATATTAAATTCCTACTATTAACTTCATATTTATTTATCTCTTATTTAGTAGCTTACACTTTCTTCTTTCTCTTTCTTTTATCTTAACTTCACAGTAGCTTTACTTGTATATATTAACTTAACCATTACATATTACCAAATAAAAATACTTATTATTCTTCAAATCTTTTCAACAGTAATTCTAACAACACCAGCCTTTATCATCTAATATCATCCATGCATAGTAGCCGGAAGTTAACATCCAACCTTAACAAAGTATCAATTCCCAATTTGACATTCATAATATAATTCAATAAACCCCCAATATCAAACACTTAATTTATTAGCGTCAAACTTCAACATGTTAAATATCTCATCCCAACATAATCAAATTCTATAATTATTAGCACCCTACATCAAACACCAAACATCAAATAACAACTTATTAATTCTAATCACCAAACATCAAATAATAACTTCTTAATTCTAAACACCAAACATCAAATAATAACTTATTAATTCTAAACATCAAACATCAAATAATAACTTATTAATTCTAAACACAAAACAACAAATAATAACTTATTATTTCTAAACACCAAACACCAAACATCAAATAATAACTTATTAATTCTAAATACCAAACCTCATTTAAAAGCTTTACAATCTCTTCCTTTTTTCTTTTCTTTCTTCTCTTTTTCTTTTTCTCCTTCACTATCTCAACAAAACCTTTTGAAAAAGTCTTTGGACCATGACTCTCTTCCTCTTCACATCTTCGTTTAACCTTTGTTAGCTTCCTTTAACCCTTTCAAGCTCTGTTTGTACTTAAAATAAGTTCTCTAGCCACTTAGCTTAATGTTAAGCTATGTTTCAAGATTTGAGAAGATAAAGGAAAGTTCATAGGAACTCTCTTAATTACTCTTTATCAAAACCTGTAATTGGAAGGAAAGCCTTTTTATTCCTTGTTTCTTCCACTTAATATCTCTCTAAAGTAGGTGAAACTCTTAATTTAAGCGGTGATGCCACTAATCTCTCTTCTTGTCAGGTGGAGGATCAATATGAATTGGCACCTCTTTAAACTATGACTTACATTTAACATCCACTTCTTAATTTCACTCAAATCTCGTCCTAATCAATTTACTCATTCTCCAATCGAGACATCATGTTTCTCCTTTTCATGACCGAGACTTATGGACCCTTCTCTGAATGTTTCATCTTTTCTCTTCTTCTTTCCCTTCCAATCTGAGACATCTCATCTTCCATCATTCATGACAGAACATTGACAAGCCATCGCCCCCTTATCTCGCTTCTTATTGACCATGACTCATACATGGCCACCTTACATCCAAATGATCACTTCCCTATCTCATCCCATCACAAGCCAAGCAATGACTAACTCTCCTTCCTTATTTCTCCAAGATTCAAGCCATGTTACACATAATCATATGCTATTTCTCATCCCATTATGGACAAACCTTGACTTCCTTCTTTTCTATCTCACCATGATCAAATCGAACCTTACATCCATCAAACTGAACCTTCACACCAAGTAAGATCCATACCCGAGCCTTCCATTCAAACCTTGTTATACCTTCTCTCTTCTCATCAAGACTTAACTATCATTCATTGTCTCATGATCATGACACATCTCCCTATCTCATCTTCATCATAACTAAACTTTCCTTGACCTAATGGTCCATTTTATCTCATCCACCATGTCTTGGCTGAGATACACCCTTTCTCCTTTGTCTATCTCACCATCCTTGTAGCCAAACCTTGTAAAACTCCTTTGTTTCTCTTCCATGACTAAGATACACCATTAAACAAAACCCTTAGCTAAGCCTTCTCACCCTAAAATCGAGACATAGTCTCACTTCTTATGATCAAAACATGTTTACAACCTTTATTTATGATTCCATTCCCATTTTATGATCAAGTCTTATTTCCATGTCTCTTAGCGAATTTTAACTCCATGTATTTGTTAAGATCATTTTAAGGGTTTAGTTATCATAACTTCTAATTAGAGCTTAACCAAATTATCATTTTTTTTAAAATTACATTTCATAAATTCAATCAAATACAATGTCAATATTTAAAATTCCATTTATCATATATCATATCTTTACATATATTATAACATTATAGTCTATTTTAGTATTAAGCATATTTTTGGAATATTACATTCCAGTCATTGGAGGAAAAGGAAAAGGAGTTGCTCATTACTAAAATACGACAAAATCATAAGATTCAGACGTCCCTTTAGAGAGATTTAAAGAAAAAAGTGGAGGAATCTCCATTATAGAGCCCGTCGAACCATCTCCAAAGAGGTCAAAAGTTGAACCAAAGAACACTACTATGAGACCTCTATTCACTCTTTGGTACATCTTATGATCTACCTTTGAAAATCTTGAGTTTGAGTTATTTGACATTTTTTACGCTCAAGATTAGGGAGAGATAGTTAATCTTAAAAAGGAATACTACGCTAACCTTGTTTCGGAAATTTATAAACCATTGGAGTTGGTAGAAAAAGATAAATGTAATAGACTGCATGTGCCAGACTGCTATTGACGTTAGAATCTTGACCACCCAAAGCTGATCGAAACTCTAACAAGCTGTAAACATTACGTAAACATTAACATAAAATCATTAACATAAATCTCATGCATTATAGGATTTAGGTACATCATAAATTAAAGGGCTAATTAAATTGCTAGTACAAGTGTCTTACATTATACCCGTACACATCATCATAGTAAACATGAATATAAGTACCAAAAATCCAAATATGAGATTATAAAAACATAACTTATATCATTAAAAATTAAGTTCTTTATACTTCCTAAGGGCAAAACACATAAAATACTCTTAGAGAGACATGTTCGAGCTACCCTGTGTTTTTCAGTATGTCCTGCGTACCTGTGAAAAACAAGATTAGGAATCGAGGATGGGATGGGAGGACATAAAACGGGTAAGTTATTTTGAAATAGCTTTATGAGAAGATACATAACACATACGTAAAACATATCTTTCGTGCTCGTGAATATGCAACATCGTCAAATATTTCACCTTAGGTAATATTATCACTAAGATCCCTTGGTAAGTTCCAGTTGGCATAGCCATCTTCCGAGAACTACCTAAAACGTAAATATATGCCCAGAAGCTCCTTTCGACCATTTGGGACTTATCATATCATAAGCATATATAGATATCCCCTGGAACATCCCAAGCTCTCTAATATTTCTTTCACCGGACAGTCCATGGTACATCCCAAAGGACATGCTAAATGGACAACATAACATATCTGAGGGACGTTCCTAAGGATATCATCCATAGTCATCATAAAACATAACATATGGGATCAATGGTCATCCAATACTACCGTTAACATAAACATGAATTCAATGTAATGCATCATAAATCGTAATCTAATGCAAAACAACCTATAATAGTCGTGATGCATGAGCATGCCATAAAACATACATTTTTGTATCATAAAAACATTTTAGTTCATATCTACTCACCTAGAAACTTAGGCGTAATTAATAAATTCTCGGTTCCTCATTGTTGTCCCTGATTTCTAAAGTCTAATCCTGTATTCCGGACTTCGGATTAGAGACTCAACATTTAATTAAAAACATACTTAAAACATCCCATAAACCCCTACATAATATAGCATAAACATACCATAATAAATCCTAGCAATTTAGGTTAAAAATTGTTGGACTTATGACTTTGGACGACAAGTTCGGCGGCCGAAGGTCACACTTATATATATAAAAGTCTCTTTTTCGGTAGCAGGTTCAGCTGCCACTAGCCTTCTATGCCACTAGTTTCAGCGGTCAGAAGTCTTACCTTTAGCGGCCGAAGCTGGACTTCCAATTCTTCCCTATGAGTTACTTCTAGTTTCAACGGCCTAAACCCCACTTTAGGCTATTGAACCTAGGTTTTAGCAGTGACCAGAACATGGGTTGTTACTTGATTTTCATGCCCAAAAGCCTATACACTCAACTCTATCATTTCTAAACATTCAAGAACAACATTATACACTCATCTAACATTATTTTAACTAAATTAAACCATATGCATGGATAATTTCACGAAATTCCATTATCTTCCATAATTTAAACATTTTGATTTCTACAACTCCCTTTACATGCAATCTCTAATTTCAATCTTCTCACACATTTCTAACATTGTTAAACCTATTTTAACATATAAAAACTCACTTTTGTTCATCATTTGGTCACTTTTCATTTTCATCCATAATCCTTTACATTTAACCTAATTTTCATTATATGGATCATTTTCTTCTTTTAATCTTCCTTTAGAACTTTAATTAACTTGGATTTAGGCTTGAATACACTGGAACTTTGGGTTAAACTTCCTTAAAGCTTTTCTAAGTCCCTTTATCTACTTTGTCTTGCTTACAATTTCCTTGATTCAATTCGATTAACTTCCTTTCACTTTTACTTGATCTTTTACATAATTTATTGGTGGGTTTTTCTGTGAGATTGAAGGAAGAGTTGAGAGAATTGTGAAATGGCAAAAAAATCCTCCTTTGGCCGGCTACCTCCACTATTTATAGTAGAGGTGGCAAACATGGGTTCGGCGGCCGAACCTGGTCTTTCAAACTTGCCCTAGCCAAACCTCACCTTAATCCATCAATTTTACCACACTTTCATTTTAGTCCTTGGTAATTTACATTTTAGTCCCTTAAGTCTTTTAACTTAACATTTTAGTCCTTAATCACTATTCCGGCTCAGTTTCTAAATATTCCATGAATATTCTGGTTGAAAACTCAGAATCCAACATCAGAAAAGTGTTGAGTGTTACATACTTCCCCCTTTAGGAACATTCATCCCTGAATGTTCAACATACATATACATAACATAGACATACACATAACATGGATCATAACATGAAATTACATATACATAACATAACGTATTTACATTGTTGTCTTTACATAATGGGGAAGTACTTTTCTATTCTAAATCTTAATGGTGAAACAGGTAGGGATACTATTGAACCATAGATTCCTAATTTTCCAGGTACATTCTTCTACATTATGGTGGTTCCATAGTACTTTAACCATAGGTATCTCCTTGTTCCGTAATTTCTTAATCTATGTGTCTAGAATCCTGACAGGTTGCTCGACATATGTGAGATTTTCTGCAATCTCAAACTCTAGCTCTTTGATAACCTTGTTACGATTTGACACATGTTGTCTCAACATAGATATGTGGAAAACGGGGATGAATCTTCTCTATGGAAGAAGGTAAATCTAGCCTATAGGTGACATCACTAACTTTTATACTATCTCATTGAGTCTGATGTACCTAGGAGCCAACTTACCCTTCTTCCAAAACGAACCATCCATTTCATAGGAGAAACTTTTAGTAATACCATATCCCCCTCTTGGAACACTATTTGCTTCCATCTAATATCATCAAAACTCTTCTGCCTGCTGATTGTGGTCCTCAATCTTTCCCTAATTATAGAAATCACCCTGTTGGTGACTTCCATAATTTTAGGTCTAGCCAATGTACGTTCTCTAACCTTTTCCCAATGTATAGGAGATTTACACTTCCTTCCATACAAAGCCTCATACGAAGCCATTCTGATGCTTGAATGGTAGTTGTTGTTCTAAGCAAACTCCACCAGTGGTAGATGTTGCTTCCAAGAACCTCCAAAATCCAGCACACACATTTGAAGCATATATTATATCGTTTGAATGGTCCTCTCATATTGTCCATCTATCTGTGGATGGAAGGCTGTGCTAAAATCTAACTATGATCCTATAGCATTATGTATACTTCTCTAGAACTGTGAGGTAAATTGGGGTCCTCTATTAGGAACTATAGATACTAGTGTACCGTGCAATCTAATGATCTCCTCCATATAGATATGTGCCAATATGTCTATGGAGTACCTAATTCTAATTGGTAGGAAGTGTGCCGACTTCATGAGTATGTCAACAATGACCCATATAGAGTCACACTTATTGGAACTAACTAGTAGCCCAATAATAAAATCCATAGAGATGTGCTCCTACTTCCAGTTTGGAATCGGTAGTTGGTTCAACATCTCTGTTGGCTTCTGGTGCTCCAATTTAACCCTCTGGCACACCTCACATACGAACATGATGATCTCCCTCTTCATTGATGGCCATCAATAGACTTTCTTTAAGTCTTGATATATTTTTTTGGCCCCAGGATGAACACTATACCTGGCGTCATATGCTTCACTCATAATGTTCCTCTTTAGTGCGATATCATCTAGCACACATAATTTGTTCCAAAATCGGAGAATACCTTGGCTATTAAATTTGAACTTATTATTCTCTCCATTCGATACTAATCCAACAATTCTGAAAAACTTTGGGTCTTCATGTTGTTTCTGAGCCACCTGCTAAAAAAACACTAGAGTCACTTTCATCTGTCCCACCAAGGCTCCATTCTTTGTTATCTCCAGTTGAAGCCCATCTTTGATCATTTTATAAAACTCTATGACTGCTAGCCATCGTACTATATTGATGTGAGATAGACTACTCCATGATTTTCGACTAAGGGCATCAACTACTATATTTGCTTTGCCCGGATGATACTATATTCTATAGTCGTAATCACTAAGAAGCTCTACCCATTGTGTCAACCTTAGATTTAACTCCTTTTTGAGTTAGAATATGTTAAAGACTCTTATGATTTATGATGATCTCACATCTAAACCCATGTAAATAGTGTCTTTACACCCTCAATGCAAATATCACCACAGCCATTTTCGTATCATTAGTCGGGTAGTTCTTCCCATGCTTCTTTAGCTATCTCGATGCATACAATATAATATGTTGTCTTACATCAAAACACACCTTAAACCCAATCTGAATGTATCACAATATACAGTGAAGTCTTCATCAATCTTCGGTAAAGTCATGGTTAACTTCGTCTTTAGCTTTTGAAAACTCTATTCATATGCATCAGACCAATCAAACCTCTAGTTCTTCTGCATCAATCGTGTCACTAGAGTAGCTATCTTAGAGAAATCCTGCATGAATCTCTTCTTGTAGCCAGCCAAACCCAGAAAACTCCTGATCTCTGTAATTGTAGTGGGTGTAGGCCAGTTTGCTACCACCTCTACTTTCTTAGGGTCACCTCGATGCCATGCTGAGGCACCATGTGGCCTAAGAAAGATATACTTCTCAGCCAAAACTCACCATTCGAGAACTTTGCGTATAGTTAGTGCTCTCTCAGTGTCTGTAGAACCAGTCTGAGGTGTTGGGCATGCTCATCTACATTTCTAGAATACACTAAGATATCATCAATAAAGATTGTCATTAAGTAATTCAGGAACGATTTGAAAACTCAGTTCAAGAGATCAATGAATGCAGTTAGGGCATTAGTTAACCCAAACAACATTACAAGAAACTCATAGTGCCATACCTCGTACGGAATGCAGTCTTGGATACATCATTACCCCTGATCTGCAATTGATGATAGCCTAATCTCAAGTCTATCTTGGAGAAACAACTAGCTCCTACCAACTGTGAATACTTGAATTTTGAGGCTCGAAAAGCTTGTTTTCCCGGGCTGCAAACAGTCTGGCCGAACCGGAGGCCTTTCAGAAAATTTTCCGAAAGTATGCCAATATGGTACTAGAAATGTCTAGAATACCGCGTGGGACTCGAAGGTGTCCTCGGAATAATTTTCGGAGGTACAAAACGCTCAGAAAAGCCTCCGGAATGAAAAATTAGATAGCAGATTCGGCCATCGGCGGTTCGACCGCCCTCACCAGCGGTCGCCAACCGCCCTCGCCGGCGGTCGGCAATCGCCCCCCGTCAGGTGGTCGCCAACCGCCCCGAGCCAGCGGTCGCCCAACCGCCCACACCGACCGCCTGAGCCGGCGGTCGCCCAATTGCCCTCGCCGACCGGCCATGCCGGCGATTTCCCTACCGCTCACGCCGATTCGCCTGAGCCGGCGGTCGCCTACCGCCCACGCCGGCGGTCGCCGACCGCCCGCCAACCCATTTTTTTTCTATAAAAGCAGCCATGGCCCTTCATTTTTACTCACCGCTTGTGTTGACGAGCTTTTTCTTCTCCCTCTTTGCTTTAAGCAATTCTCAATATTACTTTCAGCTTGTGTTGACGAGCGATCTCTTCTCCCCCGCTTTCTCCTTGCGATTCTTTTATATTATTTTTGCATCATATTTTGCATTGATTAATTGTGCTTTGATCACCTAAGTAATTAAAATATAGCATTGTTAGAGAGTCGGCAAGCTGAAGCTCCTAAGTAGAAGACGTCTAAATCAGGTATGTAAATCAAACTCTGCTTATTTTAATTTCAGTATCACATGCATACTTCTCTTTTACTCTAATTCTGAATCCAATGGCTGCATAAATGCATTTCATCCATCTCATGTGCTTTAATTAAATAGATCTAAGCTAAAATGCCCGGTTAATCAATAATCGAGTTATTAAAGCTTAGATCCGAATTTATAGGCTAAAAAAGTCTAGTTAATCCATAACTATGGCATATCACCTCTAGTTCGAATATTTTGGCTAAAAGTCCAATTAATCAATAATTGTGGCTAAAAAGCCTAAAATTTCATCAATGTTGGCAGTAAATTGCCTAAATTACAGTTCATTTAACCAATTTGGCCCAAGAGGCCCAAAATCCCAATTTGGCTCTAAAGGCCTAAAATCCCAATTTGGCCCTAAAGGCCCAAAACCCAACTTGGCCCTAAAGGCCCAAAAATCACAATCTAGCCCTAAAGGCCCAAAAACCACAATTTGGCCCTAAAAGCTCAAAAATCACAATTTGGCCCTAAAGGCCCCAAATCCACAATTTGGCAACAAATGCCTAAAAAACACAATTTTGTTCAACAAGTGCCCAAAAAATAATTTTGGTACTAAGTACCCCAAAATCAAAGTCCTTTTAAAAAGGCGATTCGAACTACGTTGACTTTGATCCCTTATTCAAATACAGGGTACGTAGGCATGTTTGGGATTTGACCCCAAATAACAAGTCAAAATCATCAAAACATTTTCCCTACATTTCATCTACATTTAAATGGTTAGTTAATCAGCATGACATGGTCTCGGGATCCACCTTGGGTTTGAAGATTGTGCTTTAATCTATCGGGCTAATTAATCTAGAAATTAGGTGAATTAATTAAATTTGGAGTCATATGGTTTTTTCCTAGTTTACCCTAAAGAATTAAACAAGGTGGCGACTCACATTCACGTGCATTCATCCCTATCACATTGCATTGCATTTGCCATGCTATCATTTTCGGGGAGGGGTTCACAGTTTGGCGACTCCACTGGGGACACAAATGTAATCATTTTGCATTTTAAGGACTACTATTGCATTTTTTACTAACCCACCCATTGAGGGTGTTGTTTATTTAAAATGTTTTGTTTTGCAGGGTACCCTAGCTAAAGTTAGGTGTCTTTTCTTTAAGGGTACCTTGACCCAGGAGTTGGAACTAAAATTAAAAAGAAATAAAATTGGACATATGATGTGCATTTGGGAATCCTTTTCTCTATTTGATCATAAAAAATGAATTTCAAATGAATTTCTTCTCTCTCTTTTCAAACTTCTGAGTCTAGATAACGAGTAGCGCTGATCGGCGGGTCTCCTTGATTATGTCGACGGACTGCCAAAGTGTCCTCCCGGTTACCGCAAACCATCCCTAATCCTTTTAGGGGTGGCCCATGGGTATGCGTACTGTTGGACCCACGCGAAACTCTTTGTTTCACATGTGGTTAGGTATATCCATACTCAAGGTTCAAGGGTCCC
>CAOGCB010292565.1:0-10235 GCA_948266635.1 Cnidoscolus chayamansa
AGCCCATCCTCTGCAATGGGTCCCTCTTCAGAGACGGCACCACCCCGAGTGCCAGCGCGTGTTCGTTTCAGAACTTTAACCTTCAAGTTTGTCTTTTTGTCGCAACCTATCCAAGAGTCGCATAAGCAGTAACAAGTCAAGTTGTAGTTCCCCTCAGCGGGTGCCGGGAACTTGCCCATCACAAGTCTGGAGCCATCTCGCACCTTATCAACTGCTTCTCTGACTGCCGTACTCGTCTCCTTGACACTTGCTCCAGACCCCTCCATACTCTCCTCAATTGTCTTAGAAGCCGCAGTTATAGCTGCAGCTTCATCCATGAAATTTACCTTCTGAGAAAACCACACATTATTTGAGATGGGATCTGCAAGCAGAAACCAGAAGTTCTCCTCCTTGTGAAATGGATAGTAGGGAGCATGGGGGAGTGCTCCAACCAGGCCATTTGCACGTCTAAGGGTTACCCAAGCTTGAATAGTGACAATGTCTCCCTCCTGTATACCTTCTTCACCTTCAGTCTCACATCTAACTTCAATGGTTACAGAAGGCATCATTTCCAGCACCATCTCAATATCTTGTACTTCAGATGAGGAGAATCCAGCAACTTGCTCTAGTAGGTCAGCACGATCTTGCAGAGCCATATCACAAAAATCCTGAAAAGTTCTCACCTTCTGCATTCAGGAACAAAAACTCATTAATAGCAACATTGGAAGGAGCACAAACATAATCCAAATACACTACTTTCAAGTTCAAAATGCTTCAAGTGCTGAATTCTCTCTATTTTCTTTAAAAAAATAAATGATTCAGAATTTCATTTCTAGTTGAGATCCACTCAAACCTGACATTTACTAACAGATCCACATAGCCTACAATTTCTTTCTGTAAAAGTAAAATTTTTCAAGGACCTTCATGGACAGCAAGAAAAATAAGAGAGAGAAAGTAGCTTTCCCATCTAATACTAGCAAGAAGCATATGAAAACCTAAGTTCATGCATCACATGCTCAATGCAAGATTTTGTCAAATTACCTTGCGTGCTATCTTCTTGACGGCAGACTCACTGAAATGGGGCAGCTGCAGAAATGGTGCAATCCCTTCTGCAGATCCTCCTGTAGTTTTTCTTGCACCAAGAGGAACAGCCTGCATTGAAGTTTATCAACAGAATATGAATTGTAGCATTTTATTAATTTTAAGTAGAAAAGAGGAAAGCATAACAAAAACCATTAACAAATATGTTGGACATAAAAAATTATTGGTTGGGAAAGTAATTAGGGAAAATGTCAAAATGACAACTAAAAAGGCATTTCTAAATTATCACCTGAATAATACATTGAGAGAGCTCAACCACCCCAATTGCAGGTCGCAGCCATCCATGACCCTGTGCAGTGCGCGGTATGACTGCCATCTGTAGATAGAGAGTAAAACACTATTAATACCAAGTATGAGTGGCTCAAATAGCAATAGATATATGAAAGCAGCAAAATAAGCAAGGTCCAAAACACAATGGTAGAATCATGCTCCCATAGAGGCAAGATCCTTTAAAGACAACCTTGGATTTTATGCAAAGAAGAAGAGATATGGGATACAAATCACATGGGTGTAGTGTTAACTTATCAAGGGACCAAGATGATCATTACTCACCAATGACTGACCCTAGAAGCATACTTGAAGATTATAATGCAGGATTTCAAAATACCTTCATTAACTCTTCAAGAAGGCGAGGTGCAAGTTCTAGCACACGTCTGAAATCGCCTAGCAAACCTGGTGATAAGGCTGCTGATTCACGAGTTAATTGAGCTTGAATCAACAACTCTGTCTGAAGAGAAAATAGCAGAGAAGTAAATACATGAACCTCAACAAGGATTAAACAGGATTTGATTTTTCCACAAATCTCATATTGGCAAACAAACCACCTTAACTACAGCAGGATGCTGCTTCCAAAACTTAGCCTGTTCTTGCTTAATGTTCTTGAGATCCAGATTCAACTCACTTCTAACTGACATAAACAGCTTCTGAAGGGGTTCATCATCAGTCCTACGAACCGGAATTTCCGTATATTCAGCAGCCTTAGTGAATACTTCCATCACTTTACTGTATAATCAAAGTAGACAAATCAGCACCTTAATCATAATAAAGGTCAATTATGTTGACTTCAAGACAGAAGATGTTAGCAAAGAAAACAAAGCATGAATCTTTAACATTCTCTGAGGTTGGAAATCACAAATGTATCACCACACACACACATAATAGATGAGAGTCCTCTCCCCTTGGATCTTCATGAACAACAGATCTGTGCTATGTTCTCCATAATATGGAACATGTGGAAGACGTGGTACATTTATAAAGAACAGTTCCCAGATAGACATGATAAAATAAAAAATGTCAAGTACACATGCATAAACTTCCACAAAAAAATATGAAACGATCTCAAACTGAAGGGAAGACCTTAACATTTCAGAGTTCAATAAACTCTGATGTGAGCCCAAATTTTATAAAGCATCATTGGCCAAACGGCAACATTAAAATGATAGTTTCTGTTCTACACTTCTACTTTTGTGAAATAAACAATCAATTGAACAATCTTAAGACTGTGACCAACTTTGATACACTCTGATGGAGACCCATACTTCATAAAGCATCATTGGTCAAGAGACACAATAAAACAATAGTTTCTGTTCTACTTCTACTTTTGTAAAATAAACAACCAACTGAGAAATCTTAAGATTGTGACCAACTCCAAGCAGTAAGATAAACAGCACTACATGCTCTTCTAACCTAAATAGAAAACATTTAAGAGCGGGGGATGATATCCATTGATGGTTGAGGATGAATTATCTACAGTCTGTAATTTATACATATAAGATGTGATGTTACTCTATGAATAAAATAAGAGATTACTAGAACTGGAAATAGAATATTCACCTTGGGGCCAAAGAAGGTTTCATTAAGTAATAGTATGCAGAAAGAGTTTGATGCATGACATAGTTTCCTGTATACTTTGACGATCTTGAAAGATAAATCACAGCAACCACCAATGGCAAAAGAATGCAAACACCAACTATCCAAAGTAGAAGTATTCCACCAGATGCCCCATCTATATCCAGCAGAAACTGGGGAAGTGCTATACCCATTTGAAACCCCTGCAAGATTGCAGTCAACTTCAGTTTCAAAAAAACAAAAAAAAAATTAAGTGCTTGTTTGGCATTGAGTTTTGACAGCCAAAACTGTTTTTCAGGGAGAAAAAAAAACACCATTTTAGAATTGTTGGAAAAAACAGTTTGGAATAAGCTGTTTTGTTACTTTAGGATTACTATGACTAAACTTATCAAACTTAATTTTAGATTATCTTTTAGTACTCCCTAACTAACATATTTAAAAAAGTGTTTTTCTCAACAATAGTTTCAATAGCAATGCCAATTTGCCAAAGAGACCCTAAATTGCAGCTGACAGAGTGAAGCAAAATTCATTAAAGCAAATTGCTAAATGCTATCCTAGAATCAATGGCACATCACCTGTCTTCCATCTGGATGGCCATATTTTTCATAATTCTCCCGGGATATTGGATCTGTTAGAGCTTGATAAGCCTTTGTTATCGACTCCACAAAATATTTGTGGGCCTCTAAAAAATATAAACATCAGCAAGTGTTAGCATGCGAAGTCATTAGCAATCTTTCTTGCTATTTCAAAATTCAGTTATTAAAACTAAAACATAAAAAAATTATATAAAAAAAAAAAGAGAGAGACACCTTCAACCTGGATCTGGATTTTTATCAGGGTGGTATAGAATAGAGAGTCTCCTGTAACGCTTTTTTATTTCTGACTCTGAAGCTCCAGATTCCAATTCAAGTATAGCATAAGGATCAAAAACTTGAATCTGATTAAAAGAACCAACAAAAAGAACAAATTTTTCATTAGTCAAACCTAACAAGAAAATCCCAATTACTAGAAGAAAAGAGTATAACATAAGTATGACAAAAGCATGACAGCTACATGGCAGTTGAATATTGATACAAACAATATCTAGGAGTTTAGAATATTTTACCTCACGACTTATATTTTTTATGTAATAAACCAGGAATATCATGATGATCCAAAGAAGAATCAATGTCAAGTTACTGCATGTGGAGAAGTTTGAAATCTGCCAAAATTGAAAAAGGAAAAAATTAGAAACACTGCAGTGCTAGAATAACCCGTGAAGAAATACAACTCATTAACAAGAATAGATTGAGGATGCATATGAAAAGCTCACCCGCTTAAATATTGATTTGCGATACTTCCCAGATCGGAAGCATTCAGAGCAGCGGCAGTTGATGCTCTTACTTTTTTTAGAGGCAGCCCGGCATAACTTCATGATCGTGTATGGCACTAGAGGCAGTGCCATTAGGGTCAAAATGAAAATTGGGAACAAAGCACTATTTTCTTCAGAGGTAGCCATGTTGAAATCCTACTTATAAGATTTCCATAAACAAGTTAATTAAAATTCCCAGTTCAGATCCCTTGGCACATGAATAGAAACATATCATACACAGAGAAAGTATAAAAAAAATTAAATAAGTACCCACGAAAATCAACAACCAAAAAAGAACGGTACCCAATTAAAATGCAATGTGGGAAAAAACAGATGCGCTCAGGCAAATTATTCCCGCGCACTTATCAGACCAGCCCAACCGACTTGTCTGCGACCTTGAGTTGCTACTCAGAACAACCCTAATAAAAAAAATGATAAATTAAACGAGTTAAATATGACCAAGAGTGAAGAATCCCCCGCAAAAAATATTGTATCTATCGCCCAAAGTCCCTTAAAGAATCCAATTGTCAGCAATAATCATATTGAATTCCATTCAACATGAAAAAAAAAAATAAAACAGAAATCCACACAAGAATTCCAGCTGAAGTTAGATCATTGAAGCCTCAATCATAAAACATAAAACGAGAAAAATCTTAATCTGCAAGATATAAGAAGTCTAAAGAAATTTGAGTACCACTAAAACTGGGAAATCGAGATCGATATCAGCTTGAGTAAGGCTTGTCCAAACGATGGCGCCAATATGCAGTGGAAGAGAGAAGCTCAGAGTCGTTGAGGAGAGGAGATTTATTGGCTTCTGGGTTGGAGATCCAAAGACCAAGAGTAATGTGAAGGCGCAGGGTTTTTCTATTTGTGTTTTTACAATTATATCCTCCGATATAATAAATATCGCGAGGACATATTCGTAAATTCATTATTATTATCTTTAATATTTGTTAAATTACACAAGCCATCCCTGAAAGTAAGATTATGTATTAAGGCATTGCCAATAAATTTTAGTACTAACACGAAATATTGGATGTAAACATGTTAAATATGTAGTAATAAACACAAAACACACCTCGACGCTACCTAGTTTCCATGTAGTCGGAAGAAGAGTGATTCTGATGCTATCTCTACTAAATCATTAGAAATATCTTTTCTCGTCAACCATATAAATGCTAGGCTTTGTAAATAGCTCATACCCTCTATATCCTTGACGTTTCTTGCTTATTATGAAAATCAATAGATCTAAAACCATAATCAGGAACCATTTATTTATTCTTTTACGAATAAGTGTCGTGTATACTTGTGAACACCCGTTTGATGGAATCCATCCATTAGCAGGTGAGAATACGATGGATCTAGTTGAGACTGGAATACCTTGGAATGTCATTTTCTCCATAGAGTACTCTTAGGTAATAGTTTCCATATCATTTGAGAAAAGTTTCCATATCTCCAATAGCAAGGTTGACTAGTTTTAGATATTAAAGACGAGGATGTGGGTGATTCCTATTCTGGCATGCATGTCAATTACGAGTTCACTTCAAGAAAAGGAAGCATAGCAGGAATGAGCTGATTGTCTCTAGCAAAAGGGAGAAATGTAAAGTTGACAGTGACATGTTAATATGGCATATGTTCATGGATGCGTCGCCTATCTTGTGCAAGATAATTTTGACATAGATGATCCGAGAGGTGGCATATCTGCATTAACAAGATTTAAGGGAGTCTAAGCAAAATCCAATAGAGTTAACTCTCTTCACCAACACACCTATTACTTGAAAAGAACCACTTTCATAAGTTGACAAGAACCATTTCCTTAGTCTTATCTATCTTGAGGTCTCCATTCAATTTAATTAATAAATCTGCACGTTGTATGCAGAAATTAATGAAGCAAATATAAAAAAAGAAGAAGAAGGCCTTAAGTAAAAGCTGCAATAAAGGTGGGTTTGGTGAGGTTGTTTGAGTGAAGAAGTAATTGCAAAATGGAATCACAAACAGAAGGAGAGTGTGCATGTGTGTATACGTGAGAAAGAGAGAAGAGAAGAAAGACTCTGCATTAACTCATGGCTGATTTCATAATACCATTGACCGTACAAACTAATATACATATACGATGGAAATGGCACCTTTCTTGTACCAAAAGGTGATATACCCTCACCTTAGAGGCCCCCACACCCCGGCCCGACAAGATTATGGAGGGATAAATTACGGTGACCTAGTGATAGTCAAGTGGAAGGCCTTGACTATCGCTATTATATAAAAAAGACAAGTATATAATAAAGAAGTAACTGACTTGTGGTCATAGACAGCATCATCAACGTAGAATTGCCAGTTGAGTTCACCACATGTCTTTTCATGCAATTATCCACATGTCATTTCCAACACGGCCTGTTCATTGTACACTTCCCCACTAAATCAATTAAATGCTTCATCTCCACTGAATTTAATTTTTTTAAAATTAAATTAAATCAAATTCTCTCAGAATTACTAATTTATTCTAAATATGGGAATTAATTTTCTTTTTATATTTCAATATTTCCATATAAAGATTTTCTTTCATTTTTTTTATTGTCTGTGTCAAAATGAAGAAAACAATTTGTTGCATAAAAAATGAAGAAAACGAAAAGGATTGTATTTGTACGGATATTTCTTCTTCTTTTTTTTTTTGTTCTCTAGATGCTTGTAATGTAATTTTAGTCCTTTTTTTTAAATATAAATAAATAAATAAAAAAGAAAAATAAATTGCTCTTTAATTAAAGAGAAACGTCATATGGACCCCACTTGCTTTTATATACACGCAGACGCAAAGATGATACGTAAGGTAATTTTATTTATTTTCCGGTTCTTAGAAATTTAATTTGAATATTTTATATAAATGTAATTAAATGAAATTTGAGTATTATTGATTTAAATAAAATATAATTTTTTTTATGAATTGATGTATATTAAAATATTAATAAAATAAAGTAATGTTTGCCATAATTAGACTAATACGACCATTTTAAAATACAATTAAATATAAATAAACGAAATGTTTTTAGATTTTTTTGAAATAAATTTTAGTGTAGTTTTCAATTGTAACGCACCTCTTTGACGTGGCTCATGCATGCTACACAAATTGCCACGTGGATTTTAATTTGACGGACAATATCGTCTGATTACTATGCGGGTCATAACGAGCCATGAGGGTGCAGCAATCCAGCTTTTCCTTTAAAAGGGGTTCTGCGGGGGAATTCCAGCTTCTACCAAACATTTCTCACGCGCCCACGCTCTGAAGCTAAGCTACGAAACGTACCTCTGATTAATGAGAGAAATTCACTCTCTGTGTCGACGCGTGCATTCTACGAGAAAGCGTCTTCATTAAAATTGTTAGAAATTTACCTAATTGAATTTTTAAGTTAATGTATCCCATACAAATTGTTAGATTTTGCATCGGCATAATGATAAACATGGGAATTTTATAACTATGAAAAAAATATAATTAATTAATATTTAATGATATAAATAAATACATCTTATTCACGAATAATATAAATATCTAATAACTTTTTGTTAATATCTAATTATTAATGTAATTAAGTTTAAAATAATATCATGAAGATATCCACTTGAAAAAAAATTAAAAAAAATTAATGTAATTATCAGTACAATAAAATTAATATTTTAGCAACATAAATAAATACACGTGATAAATAAAAAGAAGAAAAAAAAAACTTACTTTCTTCAAACCTTAATGTTGGTCAGACTTAGGTTTTATACCGTTCTAAGAAATAGAGTGGGGATAAGATCGCATTCAATTTTTCAAAGACCTTTTCCACTTTTTTCCAACTGGTAAGTTAGGGCCACTGTAATAGATTGTTTTTTTGAATCGAAACAGTGGCCAATTGTAAGACATGCCAACACCGGACAACCAAAAAATGTAAGAAGAGCGCGTGCGCAAATACACATTATCAAATCAAACATCGACTAGCAAGCAGAGGAATCCTCTCTCCCTTCCTTACATTTGCGAGGCCCCGCTCTTGACATTCAGACAAGTCAAGAAGGTAGTTTTCCTGTGTGTCTCGCACAGAATAGAAAAACCACTTTTCACCACCTCTCTGTTTGTATAAATAATTGAACACTCACCAAGTCATTGCTCCACCATCATTTCCTCTCTCTCTTCTTTATTCCCAGTTTCTGTTTCTCTATGGAGTTTCCTTATCTATCTAGCTACTAGTAGTATACTATTTTTTTTTATCCCTCCCAAAACCCAATGTCAGCGCAGTCCTTTGTTCTTGCACTAAAAGAGCTGTAAGAAATAGATAGTTTGGTTCTAGTTTCTAGGTAGATTGCCGTCTCAATGGCTTCCTCTGATCTCTCTAACCCTGCCGCCTCAGACACTGATGCCTATCCCAGACAAATCGCCAACTTCCTGGATGACCTGGCCTTTTGCACTCTCCAGGATGAAGATCACCCTGTCTCTTCTCCCGATACTGAACAATCTGTATACAATGGATTGCAGGATTTTCACGAGCTCCTGCCTACCACCGATGTTCAAGATATTATTGCTAACTCTTTCTTTTCTGATTTTGGCCAGAATCAGCCACCAATTGCACGTGAACAGCAGCCGCAACTATATCATCATCGAACACCACCTCTACCACCACCACCACCACCAGCACTACCCCCACGCACATACTCATTCCCACCCCCAATCCCATACTCTTTCCCACCCTTAACCTCGCTCCCATGCACATTCCCGCCCCCAACCCCATATCCATTCCCAACCCCACTCTTCACGAATATACCCTTCATCTTCCCCGTCACTAATAGCCAGGGACAATTTCAACATCCACAGCAACGGCGAAATCAACCGCGAGGATTGCAGCGGCTTAGTCCTCAAAGCCTCGAGACCAGTGCTCGTCTCCCTCATCGACAAACTACTCAATCATCTGCCTCGGGACCAAGGAAGAGGTAAGCGGGTTAATTTTGGTTTCGCTTGTTCATGGAAATATTTCTCATAATGTCTGTCCGATTTCACTGTTTTACAGAAAAAGCAATTCGAAGAAGAAGGTGGTGGAAGTAACAGCAGAAAATCTATGCAACGATGAGTGGTCTTGGCGTAAGTACGGACAGAAACCTATCAAAGGCACACTGTATCCAAGGTGTCGCCTTTATCCATTTCTCAGTTTGCCTTGCTCCAGAAAGATTTTAATTTTTAGTTTTATCCCTTTCTTTTCGAAATTAAATTATTTAGTTTTATCAACAAAGCCTTTAAAACAGCATTTGAATTTTGGGTTCCACAGGAACTACTATAGATGCAGCAGCTCCAAAGGGTGTGGAGCTAGAAAGCAAGTAGAGAGGAGCAGTAAAAATACAAACATGTTCACCGTAAGCTACTGCGGAGACCACACCCACCCTCGTCCCGCATACAGGAGCTCACTTTCTGGAACCTTCAGAAACAAATTCCCGACAGTCCAAAAGCCGTCGGACGAGGAGCCAACTGCTGAAAAGACTCCTGACTCGTCTCCGCTTTCTCTTTCATCCACAAGTCTCTCTTCAATAACCCCTATGTCAGCTCCCATGGAGCACGACAAAACCAATGCGAACATCGAGACTACACAGGCTGCAAATATGGATGGAGCTGATTTGGAGGGCCACGGAACAGAAAGCAAAGGTGACGGTTACTATTACGAGGACGAGGATGGGATTCTGATTCCTAACATGATCATTAATGAAGATATTTACAAGGACATGCAAGGGTTAGGTACCATTGACGAAAGTGTTTTTGGGTTTGTTGTTGGCGGAAGGGGTTATTAAGGATTATGTCATAGTCCAGACAACCTCTCTTCGTGGTCCGTAGGTTACTCAACCGCCGCCGGCGTTGACTGATATATGATATCTATCAAGAAAGCTGTTTGTTTAGGGAAAAAAGTTACTGTTCAGTCGTATCCTTTAAGTTAGGAGATGTTTGTTT
>CAOGCB010292579.1:0-11479 GCA_948266635.1 Cnidoscolus chayamansa
AACCAAAAACCAAAAACTGGGATTTGTAGAGAATTTTTAGTTTATATTAAGAATTGTAAATTTGGATTGATGTTTTTATATGCCAAGTTAAGTTTATTAAGGGGTGGATTACAATTTAAAGCTGAATGCTCTATAATTATAAGTAAAATTTGCTTCCTGTAGAGGTTCCGAGTTTAATTGTTTACTTTCTTTTTGGATGGTTACCTGTGGTCTTGCGAGAGTGGTCACTCTTGTTTTTCCTAGAAAATCTTGGGACATTTATAAGGAGATGAATTAGCTCAAGGATTTCGTTATCGAGCAAAGACACATCATTTATGTGGAGTCTATGGATGTTAAAGTGTTAAGTTGTGATTGATATAGCATTGCGCTCTTCTACAATCAGGAAAAGTATAACATAAAATGGTTTTATAACTATATAATTTATTTAATCTGGATTTTGTTATTCTCCAACTCAATTAAGGAAATTGGAGAATGTTGTGCTTTGAAGTTTTGTTTAGTTGGCGTGCAATTTGGGCTATTTTTTATGAATTATTGTTTAATATTTTCTTTGATTCTTTTCTTATCACAGGACATGCAAGACATGAGAAATTGCTATGATAGCTTACTTTCTGCAGCTGCTGCAACAGCGAACAGTGCATATGGTAAAGAACTGCCTCTTTCTCTTCTCTTTGTTTCTCGTGTTGTATATTCGATATGAGGAATTTGTTGTTCTCGTGTTTACTTTTTTCTAATTAGAATTTGACCTCCTTTACTTTCCATTATTATTATTTTTATTTGTTTATTATCATTATTTAATTTGTTCTGCTTTTTACATTCCTCTATAGCATCTGAAAGTTGATGGTGAGTTTTCAATTGATAAACAATATTTCAATTCCAGTTTGTAAAATATTTTAGTTAAATAAATTGTTAATTTTGCTGCTGCTTCTATCTTCTTTTTCAGGAGGAGGTTTTATGAATTACTGAGAGTTTTTTTTTTCTCGAGGTCTAAAAATCTTGAATTTGTGTTTGGGTTGGGAGCACATGTTTTTTTTTTGAAGTAAGGTTTTCAAAAAACTTCCGACATCTCAATTTTGAACCCACCAACCTAGTGGTTTGAGAAGATTTTTTCTCTTCAAAACTTTCAAATAACTTTAAAAACCTTCTCTTCCTATATATATATAGGTTTAAAAACCATAAAAAACTTTACCTTCTTCCAAACATCATATAAGTCTTCACTCTATATTAGCATGATATTGTTAATTAAGTTCTTGAATTGGATTTATGCTAATTTATGCTCATAAATGGCCAAAGTGCTTGTTAGTGATGCATAGTAAAAATAACATGAAGCATTGTTCAGACCAGAAAACAGCCTCCTTGCAGATGCAAGAGGAGAGATGTGCATGTCTGAGTGCACCTAAAAAGTCTGCGATACTCATGCACTGAAAGTTGGACACTCTGTAGTAATTTTACCGATTGTGTGCCTTGAAAAACTAAAAAATGTAACAGAATGAACTTTGTGGGATCATTCTGTTCTTGTATGTTGCCAATTGCATATTCTTATATTTCAGAGTTAAAAAATGTTCCACTTGGTTAATTGTTATCCCCGATACGTGCATTAGTAAATTTATTATCATGTATAATTTTGCCATTCCTTGTAGTACTTGTTAAATTTCATCTAGTGTTGATATAAGATTCTCCCATCTTACTAAATCTGCAAATTTCAGAATTCTCGGAGTCACTGCAGGAAATGGGTAATTGTCTACTGGAAAAAACTGCATTACATGATGATGAAGAAAGTGGTAAGTGAAAGCATGAAAGGATTTTGAAGTTGCTTTTTGTTGTAGCAATTGTTTAAAAGAAGTATTGGCATTGTGGCATGTTCTCTCAAACTTAGCCTGGAAGTTTATAACGTTCACAGTTGACCTCATCGTATGTATGATTTTGAATGATTTTTTTTTGCCGTGCTAGTTTGTTCATGGTCAAATTTGAGAGCTTAGGCCAATAAAGCTCCGATTCTTGTAGCTTGAGAAGGTTACTTTTGATTGCTTTATGAATGAGTGGATTTGGTGCTTAGCTCATAAAATATGTTCTATACTCAATATTTTATGTTTGTCTTTCTTTCTCTCCTCTTCCTTGATGTGTCAAAAGTTACCTTTGTTTGAACATGTTTTTTGTTTGAAATAAAGGCTTACTTGAGTATCATCTTTATATATTGGGATAATGGCCAAAAAAACCTAAACTTTACCAGTTTTAACAAAAAAATGATACTCAAAATATAAGTAGTGGGTTCAAAGATTGGATTTTCTTCTTTTTTTCGGGGCAGGGTGGGCCGGTGGATGCACTTGTCTTGTTGTTTCATTTGAATTTTGAAACAATCATATTATCAGAATTGTATCTTAATTTTGATTTACAAGACTATATAAATTGCTATGACTATTGAAAATTATCTGCAGGCAGAGTTTTGTTGATGTTGGGGAAAGTGCAGTTTGAACTTCAAAAACTTGTTGATAGATATGTGAGTGCTAGCTGTCTGATTGTAATTGCAGCTTTTTTTAAAATTTTTTATTGAACTAATAGATTTAATTCAACATGGCTTTAACTTGCTGTTTCTGGTAATTCAGCGGTCTCATATATGTTTGACAATTACAAATCCATCAGAGTCTCTTCTGAATGAACTTCGGACAGTTGAGGTTTGTTACTATGAATCCCCATCATTTTTTTTTTATCTTAAAGAAGTTTTACATCAATCCTTGATTGTTGGTTAATTGATTTTTGTTTCTGTGTTAGAGTTATTGATTCCATAGTTGCAATCTAGCATAACCCCCTAAAATTGTTGTTAGTGCATAATAATGCAGTCAAAGAAGACTAGATTTAGGAATTATTTTGATTTAATTTGTCATTGTAACATTATGAAGTCTAGGTTTCTATTATTTAGGAAACTTAAGTATTTAGGAATATTGAAACTTGAAAGAGTTTTATTAGGTATAATATATTCCTCATTGGTATTGATTTTATATTCCTAGTTAGACTGATTTAGTATTATCTTATTTTAGAGTTTCAAATCCGTGTAATGGAAGGAGTCTAAGGCGTGTGATTGTTAATATTGCCTGTAAGCTTATTTGTTAGAGGATCCATACATCCGACCCCAACTTGTTTGGGACTAAGGCTTGTTGTTGTTGTTGTTGTTATTTTAGAGTTTCTAATCCTAGTAACATTAGGATCAATAGTAACTATAAATACCTATTTCATCTAGGCATTTTATATTGCCATTGATTTTGAGAATCAATAAAAAAAAACAATTCTTTTCTCATTTTCTTAGAGCGTTTTTCACGGTTCTACATCAATTTGATTAGAAAGCCAATTTGATAAGCTGCCTATGCCTATGAGCCATTAGAACCAATTTGAGTTTTGGGCTTCCTTTGAAAGTTTTCTTCCCCTAGTTTTTGGTTAGCTATTGTTGTTTTTTTCTTCAGAAAAGGAAATCCTTAATGCCATCATGAGATGAAGCCTTGCGACATGCCCAACTAATCACTGTCTTTCATTTAACCACCATGACTCCACCATCAAACCCTTTCTCTGCACCAAGTGATCCTCTGGAAGTAAGTTTGGCTGCAAGAGGTTACCCAGAACTCAAGTGTATGATTTGGGTTTTGACCAGCACCACTTTTCGACCTAATTCCCGTGTCACATACCTTCTGGAAGACATGCCGTATGTTGATAGACTTTTTCAACTGATGGAATTCTCCTAGGACCACCCATGCACCCTCAAATCCTAGGTCAATCAGATAGACCCTTAAATGTGCTCACACCATTGCTATGAGCCCCTGTTCCCTTGATCAGCCTCAGGTTTTTGCAACGTTAGCGAATTTTTTGCAAAACCTTTACTTGCTAGTTTTGATGTTCTATTTCCAATTTTCACATCTGCCTCAACTTTTATTGTGTTTTCATTGAGATTCTATGTGGCCAAAGTTCAAAGACTAGGATAGAATAGAATAGAAGCTTATAAGGTACAGTTGATAATATATGTTATTTAGGATACATATGGTGGTGCCAAATAATACCTTAGCTTATTTTATGGATATCAAACCATTAGAAATTTTTACAAGTTATGGATAGAAGTTGAAGCATGAAAAAGCCAATATATTTTTCAACTACAAGTTATGATTGAAGAGAGAACTTGAAGCACAGAAGCATGATATGTGTTTCAACAAGAATGTTGGAAACTTCGGGTAGGTGAACTTATTAATATTAACTTTGGGTAAGCTGAAAGTAAAGCTGGATGAGTTCTCAAGATTTCTAAAGAAAAAAAAAAACTACTGAAAATGATTATAAGGATTGTATCCTAAGAAAATCGAGTCATGGAGACGACTATGGAAATGAAACACTTATCTTATTCTTTTATTCCTACTGAATTGAAGAGCCCTTCAACTGTAGTTATTTATCTGTTTCCAAGAATTTGAAGGAAAGATTCAATTTGTTATTTTAATCTAATTTCTAACATCCAAGAAGATAAGACTGCACGTTCTCCAAATGCATTAGCTGTACAAATGTCAAGGTCGAGTTTTCTTCAACCTTGGTAGAGTATACAATTAAGGAATACTAGATTTAGGAATTATTTTTTATGAAAATTTCAACTTTCTGTAAAATTAAGAAGTTTAATCAGTCTTGATTTTATGTTCCTGATTAGATTGGTTTAGCATTTTTTTATTTTTGGGTTCCTAATCCTAATAGTAATATTATTAATATTATACTATAAATACCTATAGCATGTAGGTATTTATTAGAGAAATTATTATTGACATTGATTTTGAGAATTAATAGAAATTTGAAAATTGTTTATGATTCCCTTTGAGTTTTCCTTGCGGTTCTACATCACATATGCCCTAACTTTGTATATCATCTGCCAATTATTCTGTCTTAAGTGAATATAGAAATATCCTGCCCTTGATTTGAATCAAGGAATTCACTTTCAAATTCAATCATGAGCAGTAGCTGCTACATGAGAAAAATTAGGTGGTTCCTGCTTTTCCCCTTGATCTGTAAGAGGGAAACAGATGTGCAAAAGTTATGCTTTTTATCAGGTTCCCACCAGTATCTGTTTACAAATGATTGAGTTCCCTTGCTCTTGGTTGATGATTTCAATTTTACAATAATCAGAACATATGGTAACTGTTTGTATTGCCCAAAATGGCATTTTTGGAGGGTGAGCCATGGTATGCTGGTAAAGTTGCTCCATGAGTAAAAAATAAAAATCAAGAGTTTAAACTATGGCAACCACATTTCTGTAATACAAAGAGAAGGTTATGTGCACTTTACAATTCTTTTAGCTGTGTTGCTTCTGCGGCCTTGCAATAATCTTGAGTGTAGGTGAAGTGAATAATCAATTTTTGTAATAAGCTTGAAAACCTAGATTTGCACAAACCATTTTTCATGAAGTCCTTGATGCACATCTATTTAGCTGAAAAGCCAGGTTTGTTAAAAATAGTGTAATTAGCAAGCACTTGAATGATTGTGGTGAACTTTTTTATTTGCAACTTTTATTTTTATCATATTTCAATTTTCATCTCATACTAATATTTAATTTTAGATTCTATTTGGCACTGATTTTGCAGCTAGTATGGAGAAAAACAGACTCTAAAAGCTTTTGATTAAAGAAATTAGAAGTTAATTTCAAGGTGCTATTGACATGTTTTGGCCCTACTTTAGAACAGCTAAAAAGCAATTTTAAACTACTTTCTGAAAAAAAACGTCCAAAGCGTTTTTCTGAATACGGTTTCAAAAGCATTGCACTGAAGGCTGTTGTTAGTGTGGCAACAATCTATTGAGCTTTGGCACTTGTCAATATGTTAGCCATTGAATTTTGAGTAAAAGCCTACAAAGAGTGGTACCAGTTTAGAAGTTTGATTAGGAAAGTCTTTCCCCTTCTCTTCTTGGAAGAGGTAGCAATTGCTCCCTTGCCAGAGGAGGTTTTACATAAGCTTTGTGTCATCTAGATATATAGTATGTACTGGTATGAAATCATTTTGCCGTGGATTTTGCTCAATGGGTTCCTCTTGCTCTCCTGTGCAGGATATGAAGCGACAATGTGATGAAAAAAGGTAAGTCCATTTCTACTGAATTCTGATTTTATTTGATGGAAGTAATTTTCTTCTGAATCTTGTATGTGATGTTCAGAAATGTGTGTGAGTACATGGTTGCACAACAGAAAGAAAAAGGGAAGTCAAAGAGTGGGAAAGGTGAAAGTTTTACTTTGCAGCAACTGCAAACAGCTCATGATGAATATGATGAAGAGGCAACCCTGTGTGTTTTCCGGTTGAAATCTCTGAAACAAGGACAGTCTCGAAGTCTTCTAACACAGGCAGCTCGTCACCATGCAGCTCAGGTTTTCTTCTATATTCATTGCGGGTATTTAGAAGTCAAGTTCTTTTATCCTTCTTGTGACTTTGATGATATGCTCTATTTCTGCTTTAAATGCAGTTGAATTTCTTTCGTAAGGGGCTTAAATCACTTGAGGCTGTTGATCAGCATGTAAAAATTGTTACAGACCAACAACATATTGATTATCAATTCTGTGGACCTGAAGATGATGGTAGGGAAGATGGGGAAGATGATGAGAATGGTGATGATGCTAATGAAGGGAGGGAACTGAGTTTTGACTACAGAGAAAATAAGCAGGGGCCTGAACTTTTTTCTGCATCAAGGAATTCAATGGAGGTAAGGATGTAATATTAATCTGAAAGATTAGGTTTATAAGAAGATTTAATATGCTTAGCTTATTATCATTTTCTGTGTATAACCCTCTGGAAGTACCATCCCTTCTGTGCCTTTCCTTTTTCTATTTCTTCTCTTTTCCTTCTATTGCTTTGTGATTTCCATGTTGATCCTGTTATGTCTTCTTTTTGTAATAATGTCCTGAAAAATATCATTGTTGTTTTTGTTGTACTTAAATTCTTGTAACAAATTTTCTTATATAAGAATTATAATTTTTGGGATCGATTGTTGGTTGGATGGAGAATGCTATCTTGTAAAGTTGCTGATGGATAGTTATAGTTTGAGCAGTTCAGTTGTTCACTTGACGCACAACAGGAATGCAATTAGCTGGGTCTTAATGATGTCATCCTATTGTTGAATGAAAGTATGGACATTATTTAGAAGGGTATACACTCATCATAATGGTAATGAACTTCCTAGAATAGTTTGAACGGTGGATTTCTTGTTTGAAGGAGGGACTGTTCTCATAATGTAATGAACTTCCTTTCTGGAATAGTATGAAGGGAGGGTTTCTTGTTTGAAGGAGGGATTATTCTCATAATGGTAATGGAAGCACGTTGTACAAAAGAATTGAAATCTTTCTTAGTATGTCTGTCAATAATTGAGGCTTGAAGAGTCAAATCTTCCTATTTAGAGGTTCCAAACTAATAATGGGGCATTGCTGGATATTTTGCTTTATTTATTTTTTTTATTAATTTGTTTTTGTGTTGACATGCTTGTGTATTAACCAGTTGGATGATGTTGACCTGTCATTTCCTCAAGCTTCGGTGACAGAAAGTGCAGAGGTAAATTTTGCTTTCCTTTTGGTTAATACATTTGGTACCTAATCACTTTTACTGGAAGAGTTATCCTTCTAAATCACTAGGCAATGGCAAAACTTCATATCATTAACTTCACTGATAATTCGTACGCATGTGGATGTAAAACTAGAGATTGCTGGGCTCATTTTTGAAACTGCTTGGTGTTAAATTTCAATAATAATCATTGTGCATATGTTAATGCTTGTTATGCTTTTAATTTGTTTGGTTTGACAATTCCATGCTGTTAAGTCAGAGGTGTAAGCTTGTAAGCATCTAAAACTGTGTATCTTGGTGCAGTTAAACCCAGACAAAAACCAAGGGGTTTTCTATATCTCAGGTAGAGAACCCCGACCTGGAAGCCATTCTGCACCAATATTTCCTGAAAGAAAACCTGATCCAGTTGAAAGAATAAGACAAATTCAATCATCTGGGAGGAAGTCCAACACGTATGTGTTGCCTACACCTACTGATGCTAAGGGTGTAGGCTCTTCAAGAACAAGTGGTTCAGTTGCAAACGCAAGGCCAACAGACCTCAGTGGACGCAGCCATAATTTGTGGCATTCATCCCCGCTGGAGCAAAAGAAGCATGAAAAAGATCCTGGTGACAGTCATCTGTCAGAGTTCACTGTCTTTAAAGCACATTCAGCACACAAAGAGAGCAACAGTAATGCCTTCACCCAGTTACCCCCTCCTTTAGTGGAGGGAAATGCATTTCCACAGATTGACACATATAATGCATCTGATTACAAAAAAATTAAACGGCAATCTTTCTCTGGTCCAATAACTGGTAAGCCGTGGTCTACGAAGCCTGCTTTATCTGCCAGTGGCCCCCTCTCCTCTAATGAACTTCCCCAACAAGTTTCTGGAGTGCTTCCACGAGTAATAATTCCTCAGACTACATCTCCAAAAGTTTCCCCAACTGCTTCACCTCCCCTTGCATCTTCACCCAGAATAAGTGAGCTGCATGAACTTCCTAGACCACCAGGAAATTCAGCTTCAAAACCAGCAAAATTATCCATACTAGTTGGTCACTCTGCTCCATTGGTCAGAAATCCAGATTATCCTGGAACAAGCAAGATTTCTTCCACAACAATAAATTATGCGTCACCTTTGCCAATTCCACCTCTAGTTGTTCCTCGGAGTTTCTCAATACCTTCCAGCAGCCAGAGAGCAATGGCAATACATGTTTCTAAGTCTGTGTTGTCTCTGGATGTCCCAGAAAAGGCTGGAGAAGTTGATCCTTCCCCATTGGCACAATCCATGGCAAACATCAATCAAGTATCTACCATATCTGAATTTGTCCCTCATTCTGGTCAAATTAGAGGTAAGTGGGTGTCAAAATTTTGGCTTTTCTAAATTCAAAACACTCTCTTTGGACAACTTAAACCGGTTCCTTTATTGATGCTTGGATTTCACATTTCTTTTGAGAACTGCATTTGAATTACTTAATTGAAAATATAATATATTGAGAGAAAATAAAGAAAACAAAAGGTTGATTTCCATCTTGAATTAAGAATATTCTTTTACTACATGTTGAACTGCCTAATTTGAAGAGCCATGTTACATGAACTGATGCTTGACAATTTCTGGTTGTGCTAACATGCATGAAGTCCTCCTAGACCACCTCTTGCAAATAGAATTGACTTGGTTAGGCTAGCCTCAAATGGCTTATTAGTTGATGGCTCTGTTTGACCGATGGAGTTCTGATTCTTGATGCCTATTTTGTCATCTGTTGTCTATTATAGATGGCACCTACTCAGTTATTAATGTTATACCAGCATCAGCATGCATGTTTAGGCTGCTCCCATATGATGATAATGGAAATAATTTTAAGGGTTAGTCCAATAATGGAGGAGCGGAGTTTGTGTCTTGACAACTTTCTTTCCTCACAAAGGAACCTGGAATCCGTACAATACAGTAGACAGACACGGCAAAACATTGTTATAGTTGTGCATTTCATGTGCTTGTTAATCTGCGACAATGATAATTTCTTTTTCGGTTCTGATTGTGAACATCTTCACTGAATGCAGGTGGGAGCTGATATTGTGAACGTTAGATGAATCTCTGATATTTTTTTTTTTTTGCCTTGGCAAGTCCTTTTTCTTTTGGGGTCTCGTCATCTTCAAGCTGGTACTGTAAATAATTCCATGCTTTGTTTAGTTTCTCATCCCAAATTTTGTTCATTGTGTGATTGAATATGATGAGAACTAAGCTCCACTTAATTGTTCATTATTACACATAATGTATATCATCCATTAAGAATTTTTTTTGGGTACTACCTGATTTAGTCTCCCAAGTGAGGATTTTCTGTTTCTTGCACTGCTGTAGTCACCAGAAATTAAAATATATTTCCCTTCTCTCAAACAAAGATGTTTGACAGAGGATGTAGCCTGCAATGGCTGGGAGATTGGCCCCTCAAAGCTCCAAATCTTAATGCAAAATCATGGGATTCTAAAAATTGATTTGAAATTATAAGTACTTGTACATATGTAGACATCATCAGAGAAGTGATTGCTGATTTCTCTTCATGTCCATGAAATTGAATAATAAACTTAGTCAGCAATCTAAAGAAGTGGGGATTTTTCTATTGATATGCATCTAACATTAGTTGGTGTGATAATTTGTATCGAAAGGAAATATTCTTTGTAATTGGGGACATTGATGTGAATGATAACAATCTCCTCTCACTTCGTGTTTTCATTTTGAGCAGCAACAATTGTATCAGAGCAGTTGGATTTTTGGCATGTTTCTCTTCTAATCCTTCTTTCTTCTTGTTCCCATTATTCTATTTTCATTTTCTGGTTCTTGTTCTTCTCAAAACCATTTTTTTTCCCATTCTTCTCTTTGTACCTTCCTTTCTTTTCTTAGTTAACAAACAGTACCATCCATCAAGATTCACCTCTGTTTTCTTCTCACTGTATCCTATAATCTTGACCTGTTTAATTACATCAAATTATTGCTATGGATTACATTCCTTTTTCAGTCACAATGAATTTATTAGAGTTAAATGATAGAAGTTATAAAGGCTTGTATTTATGGCGTGATCAATAATTTAGTGTTAGCCATGATTTTAACAGGGCACCATTATTAAATGAAGAAGGTAACTATTTATAACATCAAAGAATTTCAACACGTCCAAGAAAATATTCCCACCATCAATCATAATGTTCAAGATTGGCATTAATATAAATAATAAATTATATAAACTTTAATATATATATATATATATATATAATAAAGTATCTTAATAATTAAATATATAAATTTAATATAAATAATAAAAGTATATAAATTTTAATTTATAATAAAAAATATATCAATATAAAATTTTATAATAAAAAAAATACATATAATATATAATTAGCAGTTTTATAGTAATTTGAAAAGAAATAAAATAAATGATAAATTGAACTAAGAAATTTTTAATGACATAAAAGAAATATAAATCATATGCATTATATATATATATATATATTTATATTTACAAAATTTAAAATTCATATAGCTATAAATTAAAATTTATATAAGTTATTGTTAAAATAAATAAGTTCATATATAATTATTTAAATTTAAATGGTAATAATATATTTTTTCTTTCTAAACTACTAAAAAATTACTTATTATAAATCAATTATATTTTTTTATAAAATTTGAAATTTATATATATTTTATTATTATGTATATTATATTTATAAATTTATATATATTGATTAAAATTTAACTTTTTTTATAAAATTAATTAATTATATATAATAAAAATGATTTACATGATTGAAATTTAATTGTTAATTAATAAAAAAATGTGCATAATTGCTGGAGTTTATAGTTTATTTTAATTAAAATTAAAAAAAGAAATGGTTTTAGATGATTTTACTAAAAGAAAATCTCATAAATTGGTTACAGTTACAGACGCAGATGTCAGTGACTGT
>CAOGCB010292700.1:0-10973 GCA_948266635.1 Cnidoscolus chayamansa
TGATGGGCATATGATGATTTTGATAATACTCAACTTAAATGGGTTCAAATATCCTAATTGGTTGGGTTTAGGGATTATATCAATATCTATATATAATAGCAAATTATTATTTAAAAATAATTAAACTCGTACATTGGATAAATGAGTCTTTTATTTATTTATCTTAAATAATAGAATATCTTATTGTTAATTCTAAATTAATTGAACATATAATTTATTTTTTGTCATTTGACTCTATTTAAAATTATATAACTTTTTTTGTACTTCTCAAGTACAGAGGTTCAAATACGTTGATATATATATATACATACACACACACATCATGAGCAACAGATTTATGGTGACTGTTAGAATTAATTTTAATAGAAATTTGGGTTGCTAAAGCAGCTTCCAGGCACTGCACAGAAATTCTACAGTCTTACCCCTAAAATAATTAAGTTTGCAAATCTCATAAAAGTGTATTTTTTTTTTAAAAAAAAAAAAAAGAGAGCACATGAAACCGCGTTTTCTAAAATTATTGGCCTTTTGATTTTGTTATTAAATAATATGATTCACTCCTTCAAGCACTGCTCTGCTGCCACGAGCACCATTTTCCTGCCTCCTAATTTGTTTCTAAATCTCAATCCCCCCCAAAGTGTATTTGTATATGCACATGCATATGTCAATGTAAATGTTAACAACAAACACCAAACGAGACACAACTGTTACATTTACTAAACCACTTAATATAATGGTATACCCATGTTGACTAAAACTGTAACACATTACCTCATTGTTTCCAAATCGATTGTGATTGTGGTTTTTCAGTTTTGTATTCACGTGTATATAAATATAGCAAAGGAATCATTCTCATATTCAATGAATCAGCGATCTCTCTAACGGTGAATCACCTCCTCTATCGCCAGAATCCAAGAAATCCTCTGGCACTGGCACATTTAGCTCTGAACATACAAGCTGAA
Organism: Cnidoscolus chayamansa; assembly: GCA_948266635.1. Lineage (NCBI taxonomy): Eukaryota > Viridiplantae > Streptophyta > Magnoliopsida > Malpighiales > Euphorbiaceae > Cnidoscolus > Cnidoscolus chayamansa. Next base: position 960 of record CAOGCB010292700.1, read on the forward strand.
CGATTTTTCTCGTCACACCCCCGAATGACATTTTGTTCAGTAACACTGCAATGGCAAACCTGTTCTTGATATCACAAAAAGCTGTGGATCCACCCATTCCTGAGTGCCCAAACCCACTAAAGGATCCATCACTTAAAATAGACCTCCTAAATCCTACTCCAAATTTTCCTTTTGCTTTGGCGTAATACTTGTACTCTCCCACACCCAAGAACGCATCATGAATTCTAGGATTGGTAAACATTCCCTTAACATTACTATTTTGACCAACATCGCTGCTTGCAATGCTGTCAGTTGCACTGACATTGCTACTGCTATTAGTAACAAGCCTAGTGTAGCCATCATTTCCACTCTTTATACTATTTTCGCCATCCTTGGAATCTTTACTACTACTCCTCGAGTGGTCATTGTCAAAAGGTTTGTTCTTTGAAGAAGTAGCCACCTCGTTACTTTTACCTTTTTGCTTTTTGGAGGTCTTTTCTGAAGGAAACTTGGGAATGTGGGGGTGGCTACCAAGTGGAGGCTTGGAGAGAGAGGAATGTGATGGTGGGATCATGCCCCCATCAACAAGGGCGGCATAATAGCGTGCAAGAGCACGTGCTGAGCAATGTCCATTAGCAGAAGGCATGATTGCCCGGCGAGAAATCAGCGCGTTGAATACAGCAGGCAAGGTAATCACCATTTGAGCAATGCTGTTTGGCTGGAAGGTGGATGGCAGGTCAGGGCGACTATTCATCTCTAAAATATTGCTGAGGTCATTCATATCTATTGTCAAATTTGCAAGTCGAGATTCCACACCTGGAGAAAAGCCAAGAAATATATTATAGTGTCACTATCAAACAAGTCCATGTTTACAATAGCCAGTATCCTGAAGTCGGGAACATTACAATTTTATTTGTTGAAGCACAAGAAGATCAAAAGAAAGCAAATGTTTTTAGCGCTAAAACTTGTACACAAGAATATTTCTGCAAAGATGTTTGACATGTATACCTGGAGGAATTCCAATATACAGCTCGCCTTCAATCCCGAGGGGCTGAATGATTGCTTCTTCAAGAATCTCCTGAAATTTCTTGCCAGAGGCACGCTGTTCCATTTAAAACATTATTAGAACAAGGAAAAAGTACGACTCCTTGGAAAGCACTCCAAGCCGTTCATTCACATTCAGAGGAACAGATCAAAACCAGATATTTTAATCAACCAAGTTATATCTTTATTTTCTGTTTCTGGCTTTTCTTTTTCTGGAAGGGAGGTTGGGGATACTGGGGTTAAGTTTCAAAATTTGCAACATGCAAGAAAAATAGCCATAACCAGGATATCAGAAATTTGATTTATTTCCTTCCAATTTCATTTTGTGGTCCTAGAAACATCTTCAAGCATTCCATCATGGAAGAATCACAATGAAGACGTGAATTTATGCAAAGAGATGAATTCCCATTACAATTTTGAGAATCGAATATGCATTTAACCTTGAAATTTCAGTATCCTAATACTTAAGCATGAGATCATAGTACCTCAATTATTCCACCACACAGCCAACCAAAAGATAGATAGTGATACAACTGCTCCTGTCCAGGTGCTGTCTCAGGGACTGACAAACAAATTTGATTCAAACATTCATCCCAGTCACACATTAGCAATGGACTTTCTCCTCCAAGATGAGCCAAGGCATTGTGCAAACCAGATGTATGGTTTAGAATGTGACAGACCTAAAGCAAACAACAAATAAGCAAATAAAATAATGAAAAACATCAGATGCTAATTGGACAAGCCCAACAGTGCCAACACGAAAGTTCACACCTTTATTTGATCTTTTCCATTTGCTCCAAATTCTGGCCACAGATTAGCAACATGTTCATCGAGCTTGACTTTTCTGCAACAAAACATGCTGTATTTGTTAAGAAACTATAGACTGTTTCAAGATCAAGAATTTCAAGAAATACCAAAGAGTTCGCTGAACTTTTTGGATCATCCCTGACCATCTAATCAGGTATATTTAAACCATATCTCTTTGGTGAAATGATTTCAGTCTAACATTCTATTGCTAACTTTATAAATTATTTCTCTGGGACAGAATTTCTCATCAAACCACATCCTATACTGGATTTGATCTCATAAGTGATAAGGACTTTTCAGAGTAGCCTTCACAATTGGGGTTCCAAAGCAAAGGGAATATCATATGTATCTAAAGATTGTTGCATATCAATTCAACCTATGAAGCAAAAAAATCCTGTCAATTCATAAAATTTCTGACTAGGTGATAGTGGTAACCCATTATCATATCAACATTTTTCTGGTAGCCAATCACTTTACAACTGTTTCTTATATGATATTGATTTCGCTTCGGCGTGACTTTAACAATAAATAGAGAAATATGTAAATTAAACTAGAAAGTTTCACCAACAGTTTACAGGCAGACAATTATAAAAACAAAAGAATGTACCCTTCTACTTATCTTTACTCTAAAGTTTGATAGTCAGAAAAACATGAAAAACATCTGCAGTCATAGAATTACATCACACACCCATTATCAATTAGCCAATGTAACATTCCTGCTGTGATTCCCTTCGTTACAGAAAAAACTGGAAAAAGGCTATCAGGCTGTACTGGGCGAGGATCATATCTGCCGAGAACTCCCGCAGCAGTATCAATAATAACCTCTCCATCTTTGTAGGCACATACCTAAGACATCATTATTGAAAAATAACAAAATATTAACTGCACATTAAACCAATTTTTAACCTTTTCATGTCAAAGAAGACACTGGCTGTTAACATCTCTCAATCACTAAGAAGGATGTGTATGGTAGTGAGGAAGAGAGTGCAATGAAAGTCAACTAACTCCCAAATGATTATGGAATTAGCAGCTTGTCTCAATGGCCAGCTAGTTCCACTAGTTCATTGCTGCTGTCTCAATGGCCAGCAAGTTCCTTAATCTTCATATGATCAACCATTTGTCTTAGCCTCAATGATAGTAGCAATCTAGAAAAACCTTTCTATTTCAAGAATTAATCCAGAAAAACAGATTCAGGTACATGTTCCAGTATTGTAAAGCCTTCTTCAATGCATTAATTTCATTGCTTTTCATTATCTTACAGGAACTCTGTTAATTCTCTCTCTCTATCTCTATCTCCCTCTCTAAAGGTTGGGTGGTGACTTTGTAATTTTGAAAGTTCTGGATTCAAAATACCAAATTCATTATTTCATTGATACATTGAACTCATTTAGGCTGCCTTGTTGAATAGCCATTTCTAGTCATTCCATGGAATAGCAATTTATGATTTCAATTTTTATTGACTTCAAAATTCCAAATAATTATTATACAGAATAAATATATTTTAAATAAGTATGATATAAATTCAAAATATGAATGAAGAATGGCATTCCCACTCCTACCATATCACATTCCATGAACCAAACAAGTTCTACAGTTCTTTATTATTTTATCCTTTTATGCTGCAATTTTCTCCGGTTGTAGGTCTCTCTGACAGAATCCTTGATTCTAATGGAGTTACAAAGGAAAACTAATATTATTGACTTATTGAGTGTTAAGTCAAGAGAGCGCGAATAAGAGATTACTGGGTATATTGTATATTCATGCTGCATAACCAGTTAAAAGCTATTTAGATTTGTAATCCATCATATAAATAGTTTAAAATGGAGCAGACCTGGATTCCAAGTATTTTTTCTTCAGTTCCCAGATCAACTAACAGCTGCCTCAACTTTGTCTCCAGATCAGAATGAGATGGTGTATCATAGATCCATTGTGGATTAACTGCTGGCCCGTTATTGATGTTTCTGAAAATTAAGTTTGCAGCTCAAGAAGAAAAACTGGAGACAAAACTGTTAAAATTGATGAACATTTAGGATAGACTCACCCTAGTAGAGCAAATTCTGCAAATGGTCTCATGATATCATGATAAACTATACGAACATTCATTGTGGATGAAAGCCCTAAATCCATGTCAGGAGAAGCATTAAAAGGCATAATCCTTTGCACAAGGAGGTAACAAAAGGAGATTGCAGTACAGACCTCTCAAAAGATTGAGGACCCGTGAAAATATCACAATATCTCCAGGGAATGCATCAACCTGAAACAAATGCTTGTTATTAAATGTGATGGAAATAGTCAATGGACATATGATGAAACATATAGAAAGGAGGTGGAATTTGGACTTACTGGATTAAAGCGTTTAACTTCTTTTTGTTTGAGCTTCATTTTTTCTTGTATCACCTTCATGTTTTTTGATCTTTGCTCAGCCAATGATTTCATGTTTTCCTGAATAAGATCATTGTTATATGATAAGACATGGTGAAGCTAAAAAGAAAAATCTAAAAGCTGGAAGCTGGAAGTGCATACTTACAATAGCTTCATTTGCTGGCGTTGAAGTACGAAAAAATATATTTGTTACTTCCATAGCCTGATCTGGAATGTCCAATCGCAGCTTGAGCCCCATTTCTGCAAATGCAGACAAAAGGGCTACATGGTCCCCCTGTAACATATAGAATCAAACTCTTTGTAAAGCATGACCAAAAAAATGTGTGCGCGCGAGCAGTGAAGACATCAAGAATCATTGAACCTACCTGAACGGGCATATTTTAACATATAATAATATTCCCAATCTTGGTTCTATTTCAACGACCAATATTAACATACAATAATTTTGCCTAGATTGGACTAAGGGAAAAGAAATTATGAAAAAAAAAAAAAAAAGAGGTATGGAGAGAGAGGGAGTAAACAATATCTGTGCTAAAAATAGGATTGAGGAGTCATGCTATAGCAAGTGGCATTCAAATCAAGAACTATTCTGATGATGGATAATTCTCATGCATTAATGGTTAAGGCCGGAGAAAGGAGAAAGGGATAAAAATCAATATAGACCTCAACAGATGCAAGAAACATTTTGGCTAGTGCTTGTTTCATAGAACTCGATATTTTCTTTGTAAGCCCAAAATCAAGCAAAACTGGTCGATGTGGAGGTTCCTTGCTAACCAGGAAATTCCCTGCAATACATGACACAAAAGAACATTAGGAAGTTAGAATGCTTCAGAGAACCTCAGAGTGCAGCATAAATAATCAGTCAAAATAACTCCAGAAGAATGAGAGTGCGAACAAGAGTGTACCAGGATGTGGGTCACCATTAAAAAATCCATCAATGTACATTTGATGGGCATATGCCCTCGTTATTTCTTCAACAACTGCTTGCTTGTCTACACCATAAGCTTCAAGAGATTCACGGTCATTCAAACGAATCCCATCCATATAGTCTAAAATTAGAACCTTCTCACTTGACTGTCATCAGAAGCAACACAACACAAATTAAGACAAGTGGGGTTATTAAGCAATATTCTTCAGTTCAAGAAGAACAAAATGAACTACCAAGCAGAATAATGAGAATAATGGTTAACATTCCCCATGCCTTTTTGTTTATACTCGATGTGGGGAAAAGAAAGATATCTTCTTGGAATTGCATCATGAAATTTGATATGGTAATAACAAAATCTAAACTAAATTCAAAGTATTTTTCTAATATTACCCTGTGAATCTGCAGCTTCTCCACTTCAGCAGGTACATTTATCACAATAAAATGTTAAAAGGAGGAAACTACCTGAAGAACCTCTGGGATCAGAACGTCCACTGAATTTGCATGCTTGCTATTGTCATTGTTTTTTCCACAGCCAAGATTACTAGCTACAGTTCTAGTATTCTCTACAAATACAAAGAGAAATGTCAGCACAAAGTAAATGTGAAAAATAACTGAAAAATTCAAGATGTCACTAAGGTGTTTGAAAGCAATTGATAGAGGAATTTAGGGTCATTTCCTATATATGGAACCTTCCATAAAGAGTATAATGAAAGGAACAGGTCCACTTTCAACACAAGGAGTTGCAGTATCAATGCCACAAATTCTGACATGCAAGAAAGTTGTTGGCTATTATCCATGATCAATCATCACTTTCATTTCCACATACTCCAAATCCCATAGGGTTGTTGCTACTGAGCTGCTGATTTCATTCCATTGTAGCAGTAGCACCATAATAGCCACCACATTGTTGGGCACCATGTCAATGCTCTCACATGACTGACATCAAACTAGCATCAGAACATGTTGATGTCATCCCGCAAGCTACTACAGTATTATCATCAGCATTGTGGCACAATCTAAGTCTCTACTGCAGAGCTACTGCAATGATGTGAACGCCATCCTTATTGTCTAGCATATAGAATCACCACAATTGCATCAATTTAAACCCCATTCACCACCCTCTGATAGCACTGTCATCACTTATGATTGTCACACTACTGCTGTGGTATTGACACTGACAACTCCAGAATATCCAACATCCTACCACCCCTATGCTCAAATCAACTCAACAGGAACTTAATATGCTCATCCACAATGTGAAATTCTGAAATTTCAGTTCTCCAGATGATTGGATTACTTGTCTAAATTTACAAGTAAATTATACCATTCAACCCTCAACTTATACTATAGTTTCATGTCAGTCCCTCACCTTAATTTAGTTACCAAAAAATCCCTCAATTTTAAAATATGCTCATAAAAAATCCCTCCAACCAGAATCCATCCAAATCTTTGACGAAAGCAAATGTGGCATGCCTATGTGTCCATTGCTTTAAGAAAAAGTGAAAAATAATGATGTTTTCTACAATTTAATTTGATCTATTATAGAAATTGTGGATTGCAATTAGATTAGAAATGTTGTTTTTCTATAGATTAATAAGCTTAGGTGGCATTATTTTTCACTTTTTCCACGTTTGCATTTCGCCGAAGATTCGAACAGATTCTGGCTGAAGGGATTTTTTATTAGTACATTTCAAAGTTGCGGGATTTTAACAAGTTTAAGTTGAGAGACTGACATGAAACTATAGCATAAGTTGGACGACAATGATATAATTTACCCCTACATTTACTGATGTGACATAATTTCAATTAATCATGCCTACCTTCACATTTATGCAATAGTGACTAAAAGAAAACAACTCCTTGTTCTGTCAAGTTAAGAACTGACGGAACCTCTCCAACAAAAATATCATTGAAGAATCAAACCATACCAGCTTCAATATTAAAGTCAAGTTCTTTTGGAGCTTCTCTGCACCATTCATCTATCATGGGATTAAAGTCATACTGTGGTTCTGCCCATGCTATCCAGTCAACAATTGACTTGGCATTCTTCAAGTCCTGCAAAACGATGGCATACGTAAAATATACATAATGGTTGCAACTGCTACTGTCCATTTTAGCATCTTAAGAGAGAGTGTGAAACCTCCAATATAATTGGCTTAATGCCTTCATGCTGAACTTTAACAACCACCTCCTGCCCATTAACAAGTGTTGCACGATGGACTTGCGCGATCTGTGCAGAATGTGATATGGGATTGACACAAGAAAAAAAAAGTGCTCAACTATACCATAGAAGATGAAGAAGAGCAGACTCTTCATCCTAAGTATGCGATAGTTTAAGCCTTCCATTAAAATGTGTGCATGTGTGTGTGTGTGCAAGGATCTTACTGATGCTGTTGCCAAAGGAGTCCTGATAAAATCTGAAAAAAGATCATCCATGGATTTCCCAAGCTCTTTCTCTATAGTCTGACAAACCTGTGAAAATGGAATTTCAAACTAGTAAACCAAGCACCAAAGTTTCTTTGGATGCAAAAGGTATACAAATGCATACACGCATGTGTGGCACTCATGCTTTTAAAAAAGTCACCATAAAAACGAAATTTTAAAAGTTTCCATTTAATTCTTCCTGTGATCATCATCAGCCACATCATAACTTGATATTTTATACTATAAATTACTAAGCTAATCAAGAGAAGATATGGAACACAATCTTAACCATGTTATGCTAAATTTATCATCCATACAAGAAAGAATCTAACAAGCAAATTATAAGAAGAATTTCATTGTTAGCTAACTAGAATACAACCTCTTGCACAGGACGAGGAGGAAGGGAGTCCTGTAACTGCTTAAGAAGAGATATATATGCAGGAGGAAGCACATCAGCACGTGTGGATAAGTATTGTCCAAGTTTTACCCACAACCCTTCCAATTCTATCATCAAGTTGAGAACACGCTTAGCATTGCGTTCATGAGCCTTCTCCCATAGCGCAGCTTTTTTGGATTTGATGGTCCACTTATCTCTTTGTTGTACAGCCTTGGATACAAATAAATATATAAGAGAGTACAAGACACAGCTAGACAATCAACATATGCTACGTCAAGATAGAAGTAGGTAGCAATCAAGGAATAATACCTTATAATCCAGATAGATCATTATAGCAGCTGCAAATACTCTGACACGCCTTCTATAGATGTTTCCCCATCCCATCCTAGGTAGAAAGTGGAGCCAAGAACAACAACGTCTACAGGTGTTTACTGAAAAAACAAACACCAGAAGTAGAGGGAACAAGAAATCAGATTCCGTGTAAGGAATTTGCATGGTCATCGAAGATTGCATGAAGCTTACTCTATGGAGAAAATGACTACATAAATCTATAAGAAACAGCTGAATATCATCTATTCAAAAACCAGGAAGAAAAGAAAAAGGCATGACTGCAAAATATTTGATGAACTATAACAGTTTCTACATATCATATTAAGAATATATAAGATTGCCAAGCTGAGTTATGTTGTTCACATGAAAAGGGCAAAAAATTATGCAGATGATTGAGTTCCTCATTATGATTGGGACATGATGAGGGAATATAGTTAAAACCGAGTATTTTGCAGGTAATTGCATTTGTAGCTTCACTATTCCTTGTTTTTATGCTGATTGACACCAAAAAGCATGTTAAAGATGTTGATCGTTGAAAATCTGTGGAAGAGCAAGAATTGAGCATGTAGGTAGAAGAAGTCAAATTTGAATGCCAAAACTCCAGCCTGCCATGCTGCTTTCATGATGGATACTTGGACAGCTACAATGAGAACTTTCAACCATCCTATTTCACTAATTCAATTTCCCAAAATTTCAATCCCTTTTGTTACTCAAAAGAAAGGGAAATAAACGCATGAGTCTTCCCAGTTAATGATAAGGCCATCTAAGCTTAATTATAAGCTCAAAAGAGGGAAAAGGCAAAAGGGTGCATGAGATAATCATCAAAGGATAAAGATATAATCGATTCTAAATTCAACAGTTCTGAAGCATATTTAGCAAGCTACTTTGTAACAGAAAAAATTAAAAAAAAAATGCAAGAGAAAAAAAAAATTGAGATGGATGTGGAAATCAATCTAACCTCTGTCAAAATATATTGCAATGGAAGCATCAACCAATTTGAATAAATTACGTAAAATTACAACCCACGATAAAAGAATGAAATAAAGCGATATGAAGAGATTGAAACGAAAGAAAAAGAAGGGGAAGATTGAAATACAGAGATGCTTACCTCAAGGCAGAAAAGCTTTGATGGCTCCAAACGATCCGATATAAGTGTCGTTTATGGTAATGGCAAAGAGTATTGAACAAGCACTTCTGCCCGCTTGGAAAATTAAAATAAAATAAAATAATACTGACCAGATACTGCAGGTATGTTTTTTTTATAAATGAAAATTTCATAATATTTTAATAAATCAAGATATTTAATTTTAATTAAAATATATTTTATAAATTAATAGTATTTATTATTTTTAGTTTATTTTAATCAACAATATATTTTAAAATTAATTAATGTTGTTAAATTATTATCTATGAGTAGAAGAAATACTTTTACATTTAATTTATAATTTTATTAGATTATTTAAATAATGTTAGATTTTTAAATAATATTAAAAGATTGAATAAACTTAATTTTATAAAGAAAATAAATATAATAAAATGAAAAAAAATAACAGGAGTATGAATAAATAAGAGTCATTTTCCTTAGAGGAAAAAAGGCAGCGTGTTTCATAAAACCCAAATTGGCAAGCAATTTGCAAATGGCTATGGACATGACACGTAATCCATTTTGGTTCTTTGGAAATAAAATATAAAAGTCAGTCGTGGCAACTGTGGATATGTCAAT
>CAOGCB010292782.1:0-19169 GCA_948266635.1 Cnidoscolus chayamansa
AGCTTCTGAACTCCACCCAAAATTTCCCTTTTGTAGTACTGTGTCAGGGGTTTAGCAATCTGACCATAGGATTTGACGAACCTCCTGTAATACCCTGTAAGTCCCATAAAACTCCTTAACTGTTTAAGTGTTTGAGGTCTGTGCCATTCCTTCATTACCACCACCTTCTTAGGATCGGTCTCTAATCTAGCTTCTGATATGACATGTCCCAAGTATTCAACAGAGGAAGTGCCAAAAGTACATTTCTTGTGGTTAGCACATAGCTTATCAGCTCTTAGGACCTGCAATACTTCTTTTAGATGCTCTTGATGTTCCACCTCATTCTCGCTATAGACAAGGATATCATCAAAGAATACTAAGACATGCTTTCTCATTTGAGTTTTGAATACATCATTCATGAGGGATTGAAATGTGGATGGGGCATTAGTAAGTCCAAAGGGCATCACTAGAAATTCATAGTGACCGTCATGAGTCCTAAAGGCAGTTTTGTGAATGTCCTCCACATGTACTCTTACTTGCCAATAGCCTGATTTCAAGTCAATTTTAGAAAAGATGGTGGCTCCTCCTAATTCCTCCAATAATTCATCTATCAAAGGTGTAGGAAACTTATCTTTGATAGTGATTCTGTTCAGACCTCTATAATCAATACACAAAATCTCCACTGTTTATCTTTTTTTCTTACTAACACCACAGGACTAGCATATAGACTATTGCTAGGTCGAATGACTTCATTCATTAGCATTTCTTTCACCATTTCCTCCATAACATTTTTCTGCTCAGGAGCATATCTGTAAGGTCTGCAATTTGGGTGTGTGGAACCTTCCTTGATAGGAATTTTGTGGTCATGCCTCATGCAGGGAGGTAACCCTTCGGGTGGCTGAAAGACATCCTGGAATTCTTGTAGTATCTCCTTTAGCTTCATATTAGTGATATGCAATTCAGATAGCTGACATATTTGAGTTTTGACAGGTAGGTAGTTAAAAATCCCTTCCTCCTTAAGATGTATAGCCTGCAAGACTCCTTCCTGTCCACTAGGTTCTCCCTTTAGCTGGTACCTCTTTCCTCCCAGTTGGAACTCCATTATAAGCTCTTCAAAATTCCATACAATACTTCCCAAAGTTCTGAGCCATTGAACTCCCAAGATTAGATCAAAACTACCAAGTGGCAGTAAGTAAGTGTCAGCTTCAAAGGACTGTCCCTGCATCTGCCATTGAAACTTCTGAAATAAAGAATTACATTTTAACTCTTGTCCATTAGCAATTTCCACCCAAAGTCCAACAACTAACTGAGCTTCACAGTTTAAATTTTTGGCCACCTGATCACTTAGGAAGTTATGTGTACTCCCTGTGTCAATCAAAATGTGAAGTCTGGTTTTATTACACTGTTCCTTGAGCACCATGGTTTGATTACTGCCATGTCCCCATAAGGCATTCAGAGACAATCCCCCACTGCTGCTTCCTCCTCTTCTATTTCTTTTACCAATTCTTCTAAATCATCTTCTTCTATGACATCTTTGACTTGTAGGACGTAGAGTTGCCTCTTCTTGCACTTGTGCCCCATCACATACTTCTCATCACACCAAAAACATAAGTTCTTAGCTCGCTTTTCATCCATCTCCTTACTGGTCAGAAATGGTCTATTAAAATTTCCAGGGTTGGAAGGTCTGTTAGAGGAATTGACAGAAGTGGAAGGTAACTGGGGTTTTGATGAAAGGGGTGGTTTGTAAGAACTGGCATTAGTTGTAAGGGTAAGAGGTCTTTGGTAAGTGAAGGGTGTGGTTATATGGGTAGGATTAGGCCTGGGGGTCTATTCTTTTGTTGGATGGCAGCTACTGCCAACTCTTGTAGTCTTGTTAGGGAGTATGCTTCTGTCAGGTTTGTGAGTTTAAACATTCTCACAGTCATTTGCAGTTCGTCACTGAGGCCGGATAATAAAAAACTGAGGGCTTGATTTTCTGTTATACCAGCCCTTGGGTACAATTCATCAAAGGCATTGAGGTAATCAGTAAGGGAATCTCCTTGTCTCAGGTTTCTCAATTCTGCAATAGGGTCTTCAAATGCCAGGCTTCCAAATCGAGATCCCATGGCTTTCACATATTCATCCCAGTCATCATAAGCTGCAGTGCCCTTCAATTTAACATACCCTTGATACCAATGTAGTGCTCTGCTCTCTAGATGCAGAGCTGCCACCTTCACCCTATTCTCAAGAGCGATTCTGCCTACCTCAAAGAAGTATTCCACCCGCAGCAACCATCCATCCAGCCCTTCCCCCTCGAATCTGGGACTCCAACCTCATCGCACTACCCCAGGGATTGTTAATTTCCCTATAATGTTCTCTTGGCACACTTCCTGCTTCACTGTTTTCCTCCCCTACCTTCTCTTTTCCCTTGCTGATGTTACTCATCAGATTTTTGAATTCATTCATCATGTCTTGCATTCTGTTTTCCAGATTATGGGAAATACTCATCATCCTACTTTCTTGCCTTCGCTTTGCTTCCATTACCATTGAGGCAACTTCCCTTCTCAAGTCTTGTGAGCAAGTAGACTCCGCCATCTCCAGATCGATGCTCTGATACCAATTTGATATGAACTAGAGAATAAGAAAAGAAAATCACAAGAAGTTTACGAAACTTTTTCTTTACTGAATTTATTCATAGCTGTTTTTACATGAATTCTCTCTATTTATAGGTAGAGAGTATTATTGAGAATGATCTAGAGTATTTACAAGCTGTCTTTCTGAATTGTAGATGCTCCATGTGCAGAAGCAAACTGGAGAAGATGATCCGGATGAAAGCTGGATTGATTACAACGGTCGAAAGGATGATCCGACGCACCGTATTGAAGTAAGCCTGACTCAGCATTTTGGAGATTGGCTTTGACACTGCATTTCAGAGGGTCCAACCCACACCGTTTCTGCCAAATACGCTACGGACCGTTCATATCATTGCACTACAAAAATACCTTTGCATTCTCAATCACGACCCATAAACACTTCCCATCAAAGCCGTAGAAAAACCGGCAACCAATCAGAATTACATTCGCAGAGGGTATTATCGTCATTGAGAAAGTACCATCGTATCCTCTTCGAGCCCAAACCCCGCTCCGCGATTCAGTGTTAAGTCGTTTACCATTTTTCTCTTTTTTCTCTCTACTGCGCACCGTTTCTTTCTCCGCCCGTACAAATCCCCTTATAGGCGCGTGCCCTCCACGCTATTCAACGGTCGGTCCTCTTCCGTACTCTCAATATCGTTTCTCCTTTCTTCTTCAGTTCCTAGCTTCTCTCAAACCGTCTCCCTCTCTGAGTTTTTACTCTCCCTTTCTTTTTCTGTAAAACCCTTCTAGGGTTTTGGCTAATTGGACTTAGCAAGCGGTTATTGCTTCAGTGTTCTGTTTATCCTCGGTATGATATGCAATTCTACTATAAGCGCACAAAATGATTGAGAAATCCAAGAAACAAAAGAAGGGAATAATCAGTGAAGAAGATATCTCGACTCTCCTGCAAAGGTGACTTCTTTGTTCTTGTTCTTTATTTTGGGATTTTTTTTTGCAATTTCCTAAATGTTGGGATTTTTTGGGGGGAAGGTATTCAGCGAATACAGTGCTGGCATTGCTTCAAGAGGTGGCTCAATTAGAAGAAGGTAAGATCGATTGGAATGCGCTCGTGAAGACAACGACTACAGGGATTTCTAATGCGAGGGAGTACCAGATGCTATGGAGGCATTTGGCCTACCGACACACCTTGCTTGATAACTTTGAACATGGAGCTCAGCCTTTGGTTTGCTTTGCCACTTCCCCTCAAATTCCTCAGCTTTCAGAACATCCAAGATTTCCCTTCTCCATATTTTGATGTTAATGCTTTTTTCTTGTGATGCAGGATGATGACAGTGATTTAGAGTATGAATTACTAACATTTCCAGATGTTAGTAGTGAAGCTTCAGCAGAGGCTGCGGCTTGTGTCAAGGTAAAGCTAAACCGAAAGTTTGCTCTGGCATTCTTCTAATCATTTGCTTTAGTAATTGAAATTTATGAACAGGGAACTTAAAAAAAAAAAAAACTCATAATTATGCTCGCTGGGATGGACACATCTGTATTACGTTGCAAATTGTGCACCTGGCGAAAAACTTATAGTTGTTCTTGTTCTTGTTTTTTTTTTTCCTCCTTTTCTTTTCTTTTCTTTTCTCGATGGACAAATCTGTTTTACGTTGCAAATTGTGCACCTGGTAACACCTGGTGAAAAACTTATGGTTGTTCTTGTTCTTCTTCTTGTTGTTTTTTCCTCTTTTGCTTCTCGTTTCTTTTCTTTCCTTTTCTTTCTCTCCACAGGTTTCATTCATTTTAATAGTTGAATGTATGGTTAGAAAAAGGATGAAATTTCAATATTTATCATTGGAAGCATGGGACAGAAATGATTGGCACATAGTGAAGTAAATATAGTTTCTGAACAAAAACTTTCATTCATTTTGTGCTAAACCTTGTTTCTCACAAAATTGATCCTACAAAATAGGAACTTTAGGGAGGCTTGGATTAGTCACTTCTGGGGGTAATCTGGTTACATGTTGGCAAGATAAAGATAGAGGTTTTGTCACATTTGTCCGTCCTATGGAGAATGCCAAGAGTGCCGAATGTGGTAATTTCTGACTGGTTGCTTGGTTCATATGTAATGGTGAATGCATATCAGCCTCCATGACTATTGGGAGACTATATTTATTTTTGAAATTAGTAATTCGAAAATTTTAGTGCCCTGTGATTTGTAGATTCTATGTGCTTATTTAATGCGAATGGTTTTCTGTCTAGGTCCTGATTGCTTCTGGTTTACCAAGTGACTCCACCCACCCAAATAGTGCTACAGTTGAGGCTCCCTTAACTATAAATATACCTAATGGGCTAGCAGTTAGAGCTACATCAGAAAATCTGCAATCTGCTACTACACGAGGGATGAATATTACGATTCCAGTTTCTGTTCAGAAACAGCCTTTGCCTGCAGTAACATCCATTGAAGGATTGGATGCAAATGGGTCTGCAAGTGGCACTATTCCTGCACGAAGGAAAAGAAAACCGTGGTTAGAGTCTGAGGATATGGAACTGATTGCTGCTGTGCAGAAATATGGTGAAGGGAATTGGGCCAATATCTTACGAAGTGAATTTAAGTGGGATAGAACAGCTTCACAGCTATCTCAGGTTGTTTTCCTCACAATGGTGCCTTTTGCTTTCTTTTCATCTTCTCCCTTTTCCACCCAATTATCCATGTTCTCATCATCCATAGATGCATCATATGTGGACTTTTTACTTTCTTTAGTCTGATAGGTTGAAAGAAAACATGTAGTATTAAGTGAATTATTTGCTGCTTATTAAGAACTCTTTTTAGCTTTCTACATTTGACAGGACCTTTTTCTATATGAACTGGGGATTCAAATAATCTCATAGCCCAAAGGCTGGTTGTTTTGCCTTGGAAATCATTGAGAAATATGATTTACATGAATTGGCTAGGCATATTTGGAATGTTGTGTACCTATCAGTATTGCCATGAAACTGTGTGATGTGATTCAATGTGATATTTATCCACATGATTTGTGCCGTAATACAGGGATTTCTATGAATGAAAATAATTAAGGTAATTTAAGAGGAGATCAATCAGAAAAAGTAGAAACGGAAATGATCACTGCACATTATGGGACAAGAGATACCTTAACGTCAATTGGTCCTCTCTTTTTTTAGTAATCTTCACAATATAGATGGGTTGGCATTCTGGGGAGTTTATAGAATGCATTTGTCCAAGCAATGCATGGTTCTGGATGGAGGAGTTCTCTGAGTAGATTGAAAGTCAGGTTTTCAGAATAAGGAAGCTTTTTTTTTTTTATACAAATAAGAACATTGTCATCAAAGAAGAACTCCTTATGTGACTGGTTCATGCAAATATAGAGCAAAGGTTGAATCATATGTTATGAACTAGATGCAACTCTAGTAAGGAACTAGGAGACTCAGTTAAGTTGTGGTATTGCAAACTTATTAGTGTACAGATAAGAAGTATTTTTTTTTGAAAACAAAAGCACTGGAAGGAATATCAAATATGTGGAGAGAAACAACATTGCTGAATAATGGCAGGAGTTTTCCATAGCTACAATGGATAGCACAGAAGTGTTTAGACACTATGAAGTTGCTCAATTTCACTTTTGAGAGCAAGGAACAACAAAGAGCATATTTCATTTTAAATTTTCCTAGTGGTTTATGAAAATTCTTCCTTGATCCGTTCACTCTGTCAGATATATAAACTGCAACATGCAAGTGGATGTGTGATTATGTATTGCATATTTGCCGATACTCTCATTTTCTCTTTTAAAGAGGAAGGTATGAAAAGACTATTACATGAGTTTAGTCTCTGTTTGGTACAACCATCTAAACGTGCAGCAGTGCTTTTGCCTACATATTATTTTGTTCTGAGATGTCTACGTGAGTTCTAAACTAATCCCACTATGACCCTTTAGCATCTTATCTGAGGCCCAGGGAAAGTACTTCAAATTTGCTAGGTATAGTTATGTATTAGCTAGTAGAAGCTTTGAATGGCAGAATAAAGCCTAAATAAAAGCTATATAAAAGTGAAGCTATATGATAACCGATGATGTGGGATAATTGGCAAACATGCATTTAATAGGAGGTTGAGAGCATAACTTCTGTTGCATTGTCAGGTAGAGAGAGAGAGAGAGAGAGTACTGAAGAGGTCTGTGATGTTCATAAAACATTTGAGACACAAATGTGGGTTTGAGCCATGTAAACGACCCATATACGAAGCAAGGGGAAGGCTGTGTACGTCAACCCTCTCTAGAGCCCACAAATGTGGGATTGCTTCGTGCACTGGTCATCCTTTATTAGAGAAACAAACAACACAATATATTGCCAATACTGTGTTGGAGCTGTATATCCATTTCAAGTTTTAATCATGGTTGGTATCAAGCCATGCCTTTACCTTGTTAAATTTCAAGAGTAAAACCTGTCCTTGGCATCAACTAGGCAAGTCAAATATATCCTCATCCTCCATAAAGTTGAAGTTCTATCATAGCTTTCTTTTAGCCATTATGTCTTATATTGAAATGCTTTCATGAAATTTCATGTGAGGGAAGAATCTGTACATAAGCTGATGCTGATGCAATTTAATGGAGAAGGGCACTTTACCAACCTTCTGTGTTATATAATGTTGGTTCTGTTTTTTTCATCTTTTTCCTAAGGTGCTGAAACTAACATTTGAAATTTTATGCAAACCTCTAATCAATGTTTGATAATATGCCTATACATATTATAGGCATAGAAGAAAGTTGATGTTTGGAGAATGACAGCAAGCAATAGTTAATCACTTATATTCTTCTAAATATTACCTCTTCATAAACTGAATTTAAATTTATGTTGCTTCAGTAGATTTATTTGTTTGGATTTATTGGATTGGAGAACTAATACTGCCATGTAAAACAATCTTTGTCATCTGATCTAGTTAGGATGTCTGAAGTTCAAGTTTCCCTGGGTTCAGATTCTGGTAATAAAAAAAAAAAATCTGAGTTGGACATGTTATTTTGTGTTAAGGTCAGGTCGTTGAATCTTATAAAATGGTGAATGTCAATCTGGGTTCATCTTATTATTCTTATTCTTCCACTAAATTTCAGAGCAAATTCTATGTTGTTTTAAGCCTCGCTTATTTTACTTTGATGCTGTTGCAAATCTTTCTATCTTGTTTTTTCTTTGCCTTTGTCCTGCTAATGGTCATAGTTTGTCCCAAACAGAGGTGGGCCATCATACGGAAGAGGAGGCTTGGCAACTGGAATCTGGGAGGTAACTCAAGCGGCGTGCAACTAACTGAGGCACAGCGAGCAGCACGTCATGCAATGAATTTAGCACTTGATCCACCAGTTAAGAACACATTTACAAATAATTCTGGTAATTCTCTTTTATATTATTTCAATGAACTGAAGTGCCTAATTGGTCAAGAAGTCCAAAAAGCAAGTTAAACTCTTGAGATTGCATAACTGTAATGAAGTTTCTATTGGCTCTTTGCGTTACTGAGTACTAGTAATTTTGATGTGCTCAATTAATATTGACTATTGTATAGGTGAATCTTCATCTTCCCAACTCTCTTTGCAACGACCCTTTGTAACAAAATCATCCTCAATGGGACCACTCAGTTCTGTTGCAAATTCTCAAGTAGCTCTGAACAAACCAGCGAAGCCTGATTTGAGTTCAAATCCAGTAAGAGCTGCTGCAGTTGCTGCTGGGGCACGTGTTGCTACTCAGTCAGATGCTGCTTCATTGCTCAAGGCTGCTCAGGCAAAGAATGCTGTTCATATTATGCCCGCATGTAGTTCTCCAATACCATCCATGCCTGGTGGTGCATCCAGCCACTCTGATGCTCGTCCTGATGTTCACGTAAAGGACAAGGCAGCTGCATCATTTTCCACTCATTTAGCTGTTTCAACCGATGGCCCATGCCTTGCGTTGGAGAAAGCTTCCTCACCAACCACTCAGCCTACTCAAGTTTCTAATGCAGCTATGAACATGTCATCTGAACAAGCTAATGCTGAACTTTCGTCAAAGCAATATACTAATGCTACAGGAGACATCAAAAGTTTGTCAAAGGACGTGGCAGAAGTGCAAGTCCAAGAACAACAGGGCTTTGTCTCAGGAAATGTTCCAAATGAGCAAGTTCAAGAAGAAAAGGCAGCCTTGCCTAAACAATTAGCAGAATTTAAAACTCGAGTAGCTGTTGCTCAGAGTTCTGATGCTTCACTGAAAGTGAACATGGGTGAAAGTGACATGGTGGATCCCCATAGCAACCAGGCTGAAGGGAATCAAAATTCAAATGTCAATAACATTACGTCTTTGTCATCAGTTGGAAAAGATGGAAATCAATCTGCAGTTCAGGAGAATGTTGACAATAAAATCACAAGCATCAAACAAGTGGTTATGCCAAGCGATGCAATAGATGAAAAACTTGAAGCTGTGTGCAAAACAGAGCCTTGCAATATGATGGCAGAGAGAGAAGGTTAGAGAATCATGTGTAAAGTAGCAGAAATTTCTTTTTTCCTTTTCAGGGCAATCTTCTATTTGCATTAGTTGACTTCTGAAATTATTTAGTGTAAATTAGTTACAGAATTTTTTGTGGAAAGTAAATGATTGAATTGATGTCTTTGTTGTGGTTCAAATATTTCCTAATATGCTTCTTGCGAAGAGATCGCTGGGACTGGCATATGAGCACATATGAGAGAAGGCTTTCTGTTGGGTACTGAAATTCCCCATTTATGGGTGTATAAAATATTTTAATCTGATCTTTGTAGTCCACTTGTATACTTGACAATGAGTTCCTCCTTGCACCCCCTTCCCTCTTTCTACCTTTTTGCTCAAGACAGCGGAGTGGTTCAATGATTTTGAAGCTCAAACCTTAATGGTTATCCAATGAAAATCACCCGCATACAAGCTTATGTTTCACATATAGTCGTTTGAAATGAGCCCATTTGGGCTGAGATGATAAGGATGGACCCTTTACTTTTAGCAAGTAAAATATTTGAAATAGATAACGATAGAAGGAACATCATGCTTTAATCAAATTCTCGTGTTACTAAAGCTATCAAAGAAAAAGGTTAAGAAATGTAAGATAGGCCTCGTTCTTAAATATGAATGAAGAGAAGAGAAAAGAGAAGTCGGTCTATAGGGGGTGTTCTTCCACAGGCATATCGTTATTTAGTTCATCGAAGTGTACATGTGCAATGACACCGATTTCCATCTTTTGTGCTTATTTTCACGAATACCAGCTTTGCTGTGGTGAGTTTTTCTTCTCTTTGTTTCATTATCTCAACAAGTATTTTCTGCTTATTCTTCTATCAAGATGCATATAGTTAAGTTTTCCTACAATATCTTTGCCGAATCAAATTATAATACACAATTTACATAATAACTTCAAATTATATACATTTTATTTACAGCAAGAAAATGAAGCATAAAGCTGCTTCAATATGTACAAGGATATGTACACCAAAGAATTGGAAGAACACACGCACACCATTTCTCTTTTTGCTTTCTTAGTATATTACATCTCATAATAGTCTCATAAATTGTAGACGATAAGTAGGGGGAGAAGACAGCAGGGGAAAACTCCTTCCAAGTCCAGCAATTATTTAAGAAGCCAAGAAAGTATTGCTTCTAGATTTGACCATTATCATTCCTTCATATTTAGCAGTTTCTGCTCGTAGAATGCCAATACTATCTAGCACAGAACATCAGCCAATCCCTTTCAGCAGCAAGCAATCAACTATTCCACCTACTCTCTCCCTCTTTCTCGTCTTTCCTTTTTTTTTTTTTTTTTTATCTTCCTATATTTTTAATCTTTATACAAAACATTTCCATTTCAACAACAGGGTAGATTCTTTCAGAAGATCCAACAGCCATAAGAGCAGCTCAAGAAAGACCTAATTGCAACTGTTAGCAGCACTAAAAGTTAGCTGTTCTGGAGCGAAGTAAGCCACTTTTCCATATACTTTTTGCTCTCTGCACATTGAGGCAAAAAAAAAAAAAAAAAAGAAGACAGAACAGATTAACCACTCAACGAAGAACAATGGCAACAAAAACTCCATTTGCTTGCACCACCATTTTTAGATGATTACTGCAACTAATATACATCAACAATTAAATGGGGAGGAAAAAAGATCAATGCGAGGTAAGAAATTGTACTTGGGCCAAAGGAATAGGGTATAGTCTCCGTTTCTTATGTGAATATACAATCCATATTCAATGAAGCTAAAATAACTCAGTGAGTGAAGAATAAAATGAAAAGTGGTTAAATGTACTCTTCAGACGAATACAGATAAATTTTAGACTGAGATGAGAGGAGAATGAGGGTGCGTGAGGCAAGAGAAATGGTTTGTTCTAGAATCTCAAATTCCACCTGCAGACATCTCTGGCTGCATGAATTTGAAGATCAACATATATGCAATTCCTGCATACGTTATTCCCAATAAGAATGGGGATTTTAACCAGTAATTTGGCCATATTTAATAAACAGGACTGCAGTTATTCATACCCTTTGCAGGACAATCTGCTTCGGAGAAGTTGCAGTAGATATTTAGTGCAAAACTTCCCTCGAAGATTCATACAGCTAATGCAAAACTTCCGAAGATTGTGCAGCTAACATATTTTGTCGCAAATATTTGCTAAAGAAAACTGCTGAAACAGCTAGCTAAAGATAAGTACCATTTTGGATAACAGAACTTTTACAGCATGAAAATCAAGAGAAAAAACAGAAGTGGACGCACAGACAACGCAGGAAATTCTTGACCTTAAAATCCAAAGCACTGAAAATAGTCCAACCTTGCCTTTCATGCATCCATTTGGCACACTGCTCCAAAATGTTGAAAATGTCCACATTTGTGTTTAAAAAGGTACAGCGTGAGGGTTGATTGTCTGGTAGTCAATAAGCCAGAGTTGTTCTGTGGTCAACTAACAGCCTAAACGGCTTATCCAATCAAGGAGTCGTTCAATCTTAGGTTGGAAAGAATAAGACTTGGCGATCAAGGTTTTTGACCTAGATCAGGCATTAGATGTTGTTTGAAAATGACTTTCCTATTAAATATCTGTTTTGAATTGTATATGACCGTAGCAAATTACAAGTTTCTTCTGGGTTTAAGGTTTTCTCAAGCAACCACAAATTTTTGTACTGGGCTCACATTGTATAGAATACAAAAAGGGTCCAATAATTTCACATGCTACATTAGAGTAAACACAGGTTTTTATTATTGCATTTGCTTAGTTTCTCAATATATCATAGACATCAAAGAACATGCTCCATAAGTTGGGGAAATGAATATATACAAATCACTTCTATCATTCATAACATAATTACTAGGACGTTAATCAGAAAACAACCTAACTAGTAAATTACTAATAAAGTAAAATTATGTTGACAACGTAGAAGAAAATAGAAGTAAAAGACAAATAAAATGCTAATTAACAGCAAATGACTCTTACCATCAGAGTAACCATCTTGAATGTTGACAATGGCACCAAAGGAGTTGTTCTTTGAGTTCTCAAATGCTTTCTCTTGAGCACGCCCGTAACATGGGACCAGTACAGCAAAACTGTTATCTGCGTCGTCATCATTCAGGAATTCAGGTCCATGAGGCTCCAACCATCCAATTGAATAATCTGAATCATCAGACTCAGACCCTGAAACACAGCCACCATCAGATGGCACAAGAACAACATCATATTCCCTATCAATTTTCCTCTCTTCCCGGCTATGCCATTTACGCTTAACCCTTCTAGATGAGGAAGCCACATTAGCCCCCCGCACAAAAGGAAATGTCAAAGAATCCGATTCCCACAAGTCTGTATCAGGTCTGACATTTAAAGAAGATGCATTTGATATTCTAGGCTCCCGGTGCTTTCCACTCCATAACCACCACGAGAGATTGGTAAATGCCACAGCCATTGTGAATACTTCTTTCCTCCTGTCATAATAATTGAAGTAAGAATACAAAATGAACATTCATTAATCCGTCCACCCTCCGAACCCAAAAATAAGAAGAAAAAAACACACAGAGAGAGAGAGAGATAAAAGAAGTTATATAGCAATGTTAATCAGGATATGGTTGCTGGCAAATCAGAGTAATATAAAGAAGATTAAAAACCTTCTTCTAATTTCCTTCCTTATGCTGAACTATAAAAACTATGTCTCAGCAAAATCTTGCACAATTCTCATCACAGGTAGTTACAAATCTCTAATTGCTTTAGCATAAAAAAAGATTAAAAAACCAGTTCAAGTAAATTTTCACGGTTTCTTTCTTTCTTTGTTCAAATCTCCCCGTCTAATCAACCCTTCCTCTACCATACATCGGCAACTAAACTGACAACACATAGCTTCAATATACCTACTTTCAATACGATACAATTAACCGAGAAATCGCAGAAATATCCCAAAATAATAGAAATCTAGCTTGGCAAAATTACCTTCGTAACACCAAAACTAAAATGTCGAAAAATAGCGGAGATAAATAGAAAATACGCAATTAAGGCAAAAATAGATCTGCCGTGCAAAATTATTGAAAATAAGAAAAGTACAAAAATCAGAAAGTTTTTTTCGTTGTACTTTATTTCTTTTTCTGGGTCTTATTGCAATTCCAATCCCATGATCAAGCAGGTATTGAATAGATCCTTCCCCGGCCCCGCCTCCCCGGAAAAAAAAGCAAGAAAGAAAAAATTGTAGCTGAAACTTGGAATATCAGAGTAGATTCAAAACGGCACGGCTCTGCATAGAGTATAATGTGGATACCTTCAAAGGCACAATTGGAATGTATAAATCCCAAATTCGCTCTTTCTCTCTCTGTCTCCTCCAACTGAGAAAGAAAGTAATGGAATTACAGAGAAAATTTTTGTTTCCAACTTCCAACTCCTAACGGGAATGTTCTTCCTGTGATCTTTATCAGCTGCTTCAATGATTTCTTATTATCATATGAAACTTTCCGAAAGTGAAACATTCGCTGGCGTACACGTGTATAAAAAAGGATAAAAATATCAAAAGAGTTGGTGTTACAGTGGATATGGATGTAGAGGAGTGAGGGAGAATGCCAGGTCAAGGAAGGGTGGCTGCGGCTGCCGGAAAGAGAGGAGGAAAATGATGACGTGGCGTGATAAAAGACCAGAGATTGGTTGTTTTGCGTGTGTGTGTGGCTCAAGTAAATGAAAGCTCTAATTCCTGGAAGTGGCAGCCCACTTGTGGAGAATCTATGGCCTTAAAAGTCCTTTCTTTGCCCATAGCCCACATAATTGAAGCATTCCATTTCCATAGCTCATCCGATATAATATTTTTGTTTTTTTTTTCTTTATTCTTTTACATGTAATAATTACATTAAAGAAAAAGGCATACAAGGTGGCAATAAATAAATAACAAAATATGATTAGATAAAAGCAACCAATAAGTCCTGATGGGCTATGACTCAATTGATAAGGCGACGTCTTCTTCAAAAGCAACCAATAAGTTCTGATGGGCTATGACTGTGATTTGTGCAATTGATAAGGCGATGTCTTCTTCATAAAATTCAAGTCTTTTATTATTTTACAAGTCCCACCGCACCTCACCCCTTCACAAAAAAAGGTATTTTATTGCTTTATGCCACACAGTGACTTCAAGTAAAGCCTTCAAAAAACGGGATTTCTCCACAACTCCACCACAATGACAACCATATGTTTTTCTTACTCACTCCGTAGTCCTCAATTTTCTCTATCTTATATCAACTAAAGACCCTGCAATTTTTTATCCAACAAATTTATAATATTCTAAAATAAATTTAATTTATGATACATTACAACATAAAACATATAAAAATATTTTCTTTCTCATTAATATTTTTGTCCTTATTTTAATTTGTAATGGGAAGGGCGTTTTTGGGTTACATCAATCAATTGGTAAGTGACAATGACTATACCATTTTCAAATTGCTTCAAGATTTGTATTGAGTGCAAAACATTTTGTGGACCTACCACATACCAAGCCCATTAGATTTTACTCTCAATGCGAAACTTGTAAAAATCATTGGACTATGGTTATAATTTGGGCCAAAACAAATTAAAGAGCCTTCAGGCCCAAATCCATTAAGTCCATGTACCCACGGAAAAGGCCTAAACACAAAGGGGGACATTAGAACCCTTTCATGCCAAACGCTTTCTCTTCTGTCTGTCTCAGTACTCGGTAGCCGTCTCCATAATGAAATCGCACTCGCTTCTACTCTCTTCTTCTCTGAACCCGCTCCACTGCTCTTCACCTGCAGCTTCCTTCTTTAGAAAAACCCCACCCATATACTCGCCCTTTGTTTCTTTCGCGCTTCAGCCTGGAGCCAAGGGAACACTCCAAGGTTTTTGCATTGTTAGAGTTATGGGTGGGTCCTCTCAACCTGAGATCGAAACCAAGGAAAACCTTGGTAAGGAGGCCAAGTTGTGGGGTGGAAGATTCCAAGAGTCTGTCACCGATGTTGTCGAGAAATTTACAGAGTCCATTTCTTTTGATAAGGAGCTCTATAAACATGATATAATGGGTAGCAAGGCCCATGCTTCTATGCTGTCCCAGCAGGTTTCTTCTTCTTTTTTTCTACCCCTTTTTATGTGTGAATTGTTTGTTTTCCGAGAAATTGTGGAGGGAAGCAGAGAGAAAAAAGTGTTCTTTTGAAATTGTTGTGTACTTTTTATTATTAGATTGTATTCTTTTTAATCAAATGCATATGATTGTATATTTAGGGATTGATAAGTGTCAGTGATAGGGACAGTATTCTTCAAGGTCTCGATGAAATTCAGAGACGCATTGAAGCTGGTGAGTTTGTATGGAGGACAGACAGGGAGGATGTGCACATGAACATTGAGGCTGCACTTACTGATATGATTGGTGAGCCAGCGAAAAAGCTCCATACAGCTCGTAGCAGAAATGATCAAGTTTTGACTGATTTTCGTTTGTGGTGCCGTGATGCGATTGATAGAATCATTGCATCTATTAAAAATCTACAAGTTGCATTAGTGACTTTGGCTTTGAAAGAGGAGGGACTCATTGTTCCTGGTTATACACATTTGCAAAGGGCACAGCCTGTTTTATTGTCACATCTTTTGTTAGCTTATGTTGAGCAGGTATTCATTGTTCTGTTGCTTTGTAATCTACTCTCTAATGGCTTCTTGTGCATTTTTTTTTTTTGCCGAGAAACAATATATGATCTGGATGAGATTTGTAATTGGAACTTGTTGACATTAGTTGCTAGAGAAAATATCTATTTCATGTTTATAAGATCCAAACTCACGATAGCAGTATTTTCTATGTTAACTAACAAAATAACAAAGGGCAGGGCAGGTTCCCTAGTCATCCCATGAAAAGCTTCAACTTGAAATTTCTTTAGACTACTTAAATATCAATTTGATATTTGATATCCCTCTATCCCAGACATATTAAAGTATAGGTTTGTTTACTTAAATTGCCAACTAAAACGGAGCTCATGTAAATTTCTTTAAATTACTCCTGCTGTCTTCACAGAAGATAAACTAAGCTTTCTGTGATGCTGTCTTGTAGCTTGATCGTGATGCTGGTCGATTAATTGATTGTAGAGCTAGGCTGAACTTCTGCCCCCTTGGTGCATCTGCATTGGCTGGCACTGGTCTACCTATTGATAGGTTTATGACCTCTAGTGCTCTAGGATTCTCTGCTCCAATGAGGAACAGGTATGTTTACATTCTTTGATAATTTTACTCTCTGCACTGCCATGTCAGATTTGGCCTTTTTGGCCATCTAGCAACAACTTGAAAGTTTTATTGCTTAATCCAGAGGGTCTGAGAAAAATAGCATTGATTGCAAATGGTATTCTTTTTGGTTCTTTGGTCAGGCCTCTGTTATTAGTTTATGATTTATATGCCCAATCAAGTCTCTTCTACTTTTTACTCTCCTTATTTACAGCTACACATCATGTGATACAACTATGGCCACACATTGATGGCTGTGTAATAGTTCATTGTGGCATTGTTTTGGTGATCAAAAGCTTTTGTTTGATTGACGATGCTTTCTTTGTGGAAGCTTTTCTTACTATTTATTTTTGCTCTTTAACTTTTATGCATCTGATTTAACGGTAGAAGTAAAATGCTTATGAGAAGGCAATATTTTCTCTGTGGCTCTTCATATGATGTCAGTTATTTGCCATGTCAAGTGTGTCAACTGTGGATAGTTGCATTATTTTATTTGTCTCATTGGGATCACTTTTCCTATCAGCTTGAGTAATTCTTGGTACTTAGCTTTCAAGGGTAGATGGTTATGCTTAATTATTTTTCATAGTATTGATGCAGTTTCAGACCGAGATTTTGTCTTGGAGCTTCTTTCTGCTAATTCCATCACAGCCATCCATCTTTCTCGATTGGGTGAGGAGTGGGTTTTGTGGGCATCAGAGGAGTTTGGATTTATCACACCAAGCGATTCTGTTTCAACTGGAAGTAGCATAATGCCTCAGAAGAAAAACCCAGATCCTATGGAACTCGTTCGAGGAAAGTCTGCAAGAGTCGTTGGAGACCTAGTTACTCTCCTCACATTGTGTAAAGGGCTTCCACTTGCATATAATCGTGATTTACAGGTGGAGATTATGCATTTGTTTAACTTTTAATGATGAAATACTAAAGGATAAACATTATATACTGCCAGGACCAGACAAAATATTAATTTATAGATGCTTTGGCTATTGAAGCCTGTTGCTCTTCACATAAGACTCGCGTCATCTTGGTTTTACCTTTACATTGTGTATTTGCATGGATTTTTTCCCCTTCTTGAATTTATGCAACTCCTTATGCCACTGTGACCCTTATTTTCCTTTATTTTCTTTTCGTAAGTTTAATCTTGTTTGTTCAAGTAATCTTTCTTTATTTATTTCTTTCTTCCTTTTTTTTGGGAGACAGGAAGATAAGGAACCTGTATTTGACAGTGTTAAGACAGTTATAGGGATGCTTGAAGTTTCAGCTGAATTTGCACAAAACATTACATTTAATCGTGCGAGAATTCAAAAGGCTTTGCCAGCTGGCTATCTGGATGCCACAACGCTTGCTGATTATCTTGTGAAGAAGGCAAGTAACAGTCAACATTGTTTTACGGCTCAGAAGAGCTTACCCTTTTTCAAATGTTCAACATGATTGGAAATGCATTACCCTAATGTAGTTAGAGAACCTGCTTGTTTTTAAGTGCATATGGAAATGGAATCATTGATATCAAAGGCCTTAGAGATTTTGATATCGGACATGTATCCACATATGCATGGATTTTATTTAATATTAAACTAATTGCCAACCAAGAATTATTTTCCAGAATTACAAATCCAAAATACTTTATGAAGAATTTTCTGTACATAGGCTGTTTTCAAAATTGATTTATTTTCTCTTGTTATGAAATGAAGTGGTCCTGGGAATAAGTAGAATAATTTGAGGGAGAATGAGTTGTTGTGACATGTAACAGAGGAAACATGGTCATAAAACAATGCCTGCATGTTTCTCTCACTCAGGATAGATATCATTGAGAGCATATAATCATGGATGGGAACTGACATTGAAATGGGCAGTGATTTTAATTGTGGCGGTTGTTTAAAGTGTTCTGCTGAGAACTTGTATAGTAAGTTTGTGTTTTGGTGTTGTTTTCATTTTAGAGTTAAGACAGTAACGCATCCCAGGGTTTCAATATTCCCAAGTCCCAACTGTCTGCATCTTGCATGTCTATGACAACTGATTTTTCTGGTTTTATGCCAGAAGCATGATTATACATAGTTGCTCCACAGTTCTATTGCCAACTTCTCTGGAATTCTTGATCCTTTTCCCTGGTTTAACAAAGTTTCTTCTGCGTTATTCTGCAGGGGATGCCTTTCAGAACTTCCCATGATATAGTTGGAAGGTCTGTAGCCTTGTGTGTTTCAAAGAACTGTCAGCTTCAGGATCTAAGCCTTGATGACATGAGAAGTATAAGTCCAGTTTTTGAGGAGGATGTATACGAGTACATTGGAGTGGAAAATGCTGTTAAGAAATTCTGCTCATATGGTTCCACAGGTTCTGCTTGTGTTGCGGATCAACTTGACTACTGGGTTGCCAAACTTGAACTTAGCAGAAGCAGATCTCATTAATAAACAGCACAGTTTTAGTTAGGAGTTATTTGCAAGGCATGGATGCCATTTTTTGAGGACTTGGAAAACTAGAAAAGTGAACATAAGGCTGATGGAGTTCTGTATTGAGCGTCTGGTTGAGATTTGAACAACCATCAAGGGAGAAAAATCATGAGCAGCAATTTCAAGTGACCAAATTGTATGTTGTATTAGAAGAATTAAACACCTTGTGTTGATGGAGATTTATGTGCTATTGCCTTTAGTTTATTCATCGTTGACTGCCTGGTTTATTTGTAGCTTTGTGCATTTTCTAGTAATTACGGAAGGTCTTTATAGCTTTATAGCTTCATTTTCCAAAGGTATGATGGATTCATTGAAAGTCGGTACATCAAGACCTGGAGGCCAAAACAAGTTCAGAGAGAAACAGGTTCGATATGCCTAACGGTAGCTAAACTACCCAATTAATAGTCCATCGACCAGTAAAACCCAAATCGATAACAGGGGCTAAAAGGAGGCTGCCAGCAGCCACAATCAATTCTCTGCTGCACGC
>CAOGCB010292958.1:0-19105 GCA_948266635.1 Cnidoscolus chayamansa
GGGAGGATAGCTAACGTTAGCGCCTTCTTTTCTTCGCCAAGTCACCAACATCTAGCAACAAAAGAATGTCTTCCTCTCTGCAATTCTGGTTCCCTGCTATACCAGCTCTCGAGTCTTCCACGAGAAGGAGAAGAGCTCACCGTTTCCAAATCCTCTCTTCTTCTCTGCAATCCAATCTTCAAACCGGAGAAGATGAGCCTAACAACTCCAGGTACCATTGCATTTCTCATTAGCTTTGCTGAGAATTTGGTAGAGGATATCAGTAGCTTAAAACTTTCGATTTCATCATCTCTTTTTGGTTCTTTGATTCTGGATTCTAACACAGCCAGTAACAAAGAGCTATTGGACTCGTTAGTGTCCAGGATTGTTTTGTATTCTTGGTTCTTTCAAAACAAAAATATTGGATTCGTTGTTTTTATTGTAAGTTGTTGTTGCATTTTCTTAGCAGCTGAGAAGAGTGTCTTGAAGTACCGTATGTTGTATTCGTTTCAAGAGCTGTATATGCCTTTTATTTTATTTTATTTATATTTTGTGCTTCTACAGGGATCGGGTGGAGCCGAATGTGATTTTGGTGGAGAGATATGGCAATGGATCTTCTAGAAGGTCATTCGTCCAATAATCTAATTCTTGTTTTCATTTCATGTATCTTTATCTAAAATTCTGCTTAATCATTTACTGATTTTCCCTCCGCTAGTAATGGATTAGGATTAAGAACACTGATAGGTTATATTTTCTTATTTTGCTTAAGATTTCCCTAATTGGTCGAGCTTGAATGCATCGGTAATAACCAATTGCCTTAGGGAGGATCTGAAAAGAAGTTTTCATTTACATAATGGAATAATCATGTCATAGTTCATGATGTTTGCTTTGAAGCAAATTGTGTTAATGCTCTCTCTTTTCTTGTGTCTGAGTTGTTTCTTTTGAACCATGGTTTGACAAGCAGGTATATGTTAGACAATGACTCGCAATTAAAAAGTTTCCTTGAGAAAAATGGCGCAAAAGACAGGTGGTTCCAAGAATCAAATTTATTGGATACAAAATTGTCATGGCTTCCATATTCAATCAAAGATTTTATTTTACCCGTAGGCTTCCCAGGTGAGTTATGTTTTTTCATTTTCTTGGCCATCCTTTTCTTTTATAACTTTCATATGAGCTTGTTCTAGATATTTTAACTTTGACCTGTTGCTATTTGTCTTTCCAGGACACTAGAATATGAAAATGTATTATAATTTCTTTAATATCTGTTGAAATGCAATTTTCAACTTTCAGAAATCCCTGTCATCTTATAGATGCAGTCTATTTGATTTTCTTTTGTACCCCCTTCTTTCCAGAGAAGTTTTTATTGTGATTAGATATTTGCAACCTATTGAAATATCTTTGATCCATAATGGTCCTCAAGATACCTTGCTTTTTGATGTATTATAATGAATATTTCTGGAATCCTTAAGAAGTGCTGTTGGGAAAAATGATTTTTAATGATTAAAAATCATTTTTAATCACTTCTATTAATTGGTTGTTAACTGTTACCAGAATTCTTACTTACCCTTTATTTTATCAAGATGTATTCTCATGTTTTAAGAGTTTCTTTTGACTTATTATGGATGGTTTTCTTTCCCCCACCCTTTAGAAATGTTTTTGTAGGGTAGTGTTTGTTAATGCAAAAACTAATTTTGCAAATTTTAAATATTACTAGGCCTGCAAATGAATCAGTTATCTAGGAATAGCTTAGAGGCTCAGCTTTGTAAAGGGTGATTCAAGTTTGTCTATTTACATTAATGTGAGATATTTGAGCCTACTTTTTGGAACTTGTTAAAGTTAGAATTGTAAAGAAGAAATAAGAAAATAAAATGATAAAATTTGCATGTTGTGGCTATGAGAGCCTACATCCTCAGACACAAAACCTTAGAGAGCTACATCTTTATTTAATTGTATTCTATTCCTCATAACACGTAAGTGTCCATTGTTTTAATGGAATACCCAAGAAAGATATCGCATAATAACAAAAAGTAAGGGGGTTTCCAACAAAACAGAAATATATTAAATTCTCCTAAATAGAAATATATAAAATACATATTAACTTTTCATAAAACTGCCCTTAAGTGGGATCATGGAATCTCATCAATCCTAACTGAAATCAACTTGTTTCAATAAATGAGGTAAACTTGAATTTTTTGGATAGTTTAGTCTTGTACATAGCTCATTTATGTTTTTTTTATATGTTGATCAATAAACTCATTACTAGCAGCTTACCAATGCTTGGTTAAAATGGTGTAAGAATACTAATTTTGAAGATTTTATGGTTCGATTATCCAAAGTGAAGACTTTTTCTAGAGATCTCCATTGCCTTTAAATTGCAATTGTGTGTGAATATCATGAAAATCTACACAATAGTAATGCAATTAGACTCGTTCACTATAGTTCATTTAATAAATAAGCTGAGCTTGGGCAAGACCTTCAATTTAGGCTTCACTTATTAAACAATTCAACATCAAGCTTGATCTTTTGTCATTTAATAAATGTGTGGAAAGCTTTCATCCAACGGCAGATTTAGGTATGATTATCAGTCATCCATCAATTGCAAGTGGATCCTTCCTATCTTTACTACATATCCATCAAAGTTCTTGTTCAAGCAATAACTTATCACATGCTAAGGTGGTTTTCTTTCTCCCCATTAATTATTAATCAGTGAGATCTATGATTTTACATTGTTCTGACATGATGAACTATTGAGAGATCTTTCGAGTTTGAATGGTCAATTGTGATAAGAGTTATTAACTTGTTACTGAATAATGATATAGTTATTTTTATTAGAGTTTATGAATGATCAAAATATCTTATCAATCATCCATTGTGTCCCAATGCAGTTTATTTAAGTAACTATGAAAGATCACTTGTAACTGTTGCGGTTTCTTTGAAGTTTGAATTTTAAACCATTGTTCTATAGTTGCCTTATTATAACTAGATGTTTGCAAAGTATAGTTAGATTATTTACATTTATGTTCATCCATAGGTGTCAAAATGTAAGCTGTTGTCTTTGTCTTTTCTAACATCCTTTCTTTGCTTTAAACTGCAGGATCAGTTTCAGATGACTACTTGCAGTACATGTTGTTACAGTTCCCCACCAATGTTACTGGATGGATCTGTCACACATTAGTAACATCAAGTCTCCTCAAGGCATGTCCATCTAACTCAGGCTGTTAATTTTGATTGGGTATGTTTTCTAGGTATAAAACTTCTTAACTACATGACTTTGCTAGAATTTCACATCTTATGTTGTAGTGAAATTCAGTGTGATACTTCATATATTTTTTAAAATTATTTCCAATATTTATCAATATCTCAAATCATTACAAAAATATGCACAAACTTATCTTGTTGATTTTTGTGCATTACCATCGCAGGCTGTTGGTGTTGGCTCGTCCACAGGTGCTACTGCTGCTGCTTCTGCTGCTGCCATCAGGTGAATATGTGTCCTGTCCAGCTTGTGGTATATTCCATACATCAAACTAGTCTCTATTTAAAGTATTTCTGATTAGCCTTTTATTGGCTTAAGCTTATGTTTTGTTGTGGTTTGTGCAGATGGGTGTCAAAGGACGGCATTGGAGCTTTAGGGCGCCTATTCATTGGTCTGATTTAAAAAAAAAAAAACATAGGAAAAGAAGAGAATCCAATCGCCAAATTTTATTAATAACTAATTTCTTTTCTTTCAGGTGGACGGTTTGGAAATCTTTTTGACGATGATCCAAAACAATGGCGCATGTATGCAGACTTTATTGGAAGTGCAGGAAGGTGTGTGTTACCAGCTTTTTGTATTGATTGGAGAAGATCAAAATTAATTTGAAAAGTCCATGATAAGTGGTGCTGCTCCTGTCACTGGACACGTAAATCCCATTCTGACAGTCCATGGGTTACTCAGCAACTGTGCAACCATCACACTAACAAACTATGAATCCTCTTCCCCAGGTCAAGATACCCCTTTCTCCCATGAGTAATTCACAAACAACAAAAGTTGCTACATTTGGCTCAACATAAATACTCAATAAGACAATTAAAGCCTCAGCAATCAACCTTGTGCTCACATGCCACACCTGGAAATAATAATGGTGTGAGAGACACATCTCACATGAGCATGTACAAAAGCACATGAAGCAAGATTCATCTTGACAACCGCCCCATGAACCTCCCTCTCGCCTTCATTCCTCATAAACTGGGCACAGGATTTCCAAACCACAAGGAAATTGTATATAGTAAGAGATTCCATTTCTTGCTATCCGTTTGTATTTCTGTAAACTGATCAAGCTTTTAAAATTGTTAGCTAGTTCAGGTCAAGATAGGCAGTATAGCCATGAAATGTGGTGGAGTAGCTGCAGGGAAGGGAAATAGAGGTGGAAGTGACTAGCTGTGTGGGGGAAAGAGAATGGAAGAGAACTCCATAGGTAGACTGGAGGGAGGCCATCTTTAAAGTTGGCTAAGGTAGATTCCATTGTTGGGGATGATCTGGGAAGATGTGTTCAGATCTTCATAATGATTCTGGAAGAGACTGTTTTAATTCATTTTTTGGATTTGTGGGACACACTGAAGAAGTTGAACGAGATCAATGGAGTGAGAAATAGAACGGGGGGTCCTAAATATCTTCCTGGATAAATTGGAATTTTTTGATATTTTTAAAGTTAATGATTGACTTTGTAAATTTATACTTGATAGATTGGAATAAAATGGCTAATAGGGATTCAGTAGAACACACTATAAGTTTGGATCAATAATCAATAGTCTAAAAGTTGAGGGACGTACTATTCAGTTTTCCCAAGTTGATCTGAAAAAAAAGAGGATCATAAAGGTTTCTTATTCCATCATGCAGCATCTTTGATCTAATCACCCAAGTGTATCCTGCCTATTTCCTGCCATTGGCTTCTCTTGGAAATCTTACGAAGGTATTTTTTTTTGAAGCTCTTTATCTACGCCTTGGATTGTTCGTCATTTTTAAAACTGTTTCATCTCACATAAATTTGTGTATATTTCTATGCGTCCT
Source organism: Cnidoscolus chayamansa (assembly GCA_948266635.1). Taxonomy (NCBI): domain Eukaryota; kingdom Viridiplantae; phylum Streptophyta; class Magnoliopsida; order Malpighiales; family Euphorbiaceae; genus Cnidoscolus; species Cnidoscolus chayamansa. Next base: position 5,030 of record CAOGCB010292958.1, read on the forward strand.
CCATTATTTCAAGAGTTCACTCCATTGCTTGGAAATTTACATTTTAACAGGCTGTAGCAAGAGGCCTAAGAGACCCTTCCTTCCGTGTAATTCAAAACCATTTTGCAATCTCAGGAAATCTGGGAGAGGTAGCCGCAAAGGTACATTGCTATGTACTGTAAGTTTATTCTTCAGTTGATTAGTATGATCGATAGAGCTTCACTAGTCCATGAGATTTTTTTTCATTTATTTTGCCTTGACCATTTTACATGTAGGCTAAACCTAGATATTTTTCTGCAATACTTCTTTCTCATTGCACTTGAGTTTTAAAAGCATTTATCTCATTTTCTTTTTCTTGTTCTATCAATCATTTCCTGCACTGCTAAAATTATGAAGCCAAAGATGCAGTCAGTGTCTATCTCCTCTTTCTTACTAATTGGCCCAGTAGTGAATGTGGAAGAAAAAGATAAGCATGGAGACACAAGCATTAGCATCAACTATGTTTTATCGGATATGAAGCTACATAAACTAATGTTAGATTCAGATAATGCTGACAGATGAATAGTAATTGACCTTTCATAATTTTTGAAGAACTGAATTTAGATATTCAAACCTGTAGGCAAGGGCCCAAGTAAGAATAGGTTTTATATCTCAAAAATGCCCCCTTTGTGTGAAAACTCAATGAGCTTGAATGCATGAACAAGTGGAAGTTGACCTCTACCTTCTGCTAATATGTTAGTTTGAGAATGGTGCACAGAGATTTGACCCTTGGAGAGTGGACTGTGGACCATTTTGTATAATCAACTTTGCTACCTCTTAACTAGAAAGTTTAATGTTCTGGTTGATGGCATGAAGAGAGGTTTTATATCTCTAACAATAATAATTAAAATTTGAATTTGGATTTACAAAAGCAATGTTTAACTATAAATTTCTTGTCAAATATACTTGATTATGGAAAAGTTAATGTTATTTTCATGTTCTGAAGTATTTGCTTGACTTGTGAAGTTATGATATCTTGTGATTCTTTATTTATACATCTATTGATACTAAATTTAATTATTTTTCATACATTTTGCTTGAGGATCTTTCTTTGGAACAAAGTATAAGCATTGCCTTGATGGTTGAAGAAAAAAAATGCTTTTCTGAATTTGCTTATAAATTTTTTAGGAGGAAGTTTGGGAAGTAGGTGCTCAATTGTTTGGCCTTGCAGTGGGCATAGTGATGCTGGTATGTCTTATGATTTCTCGAGACAGTTTACCTTATTCTCGTGAATAGTACTGTTATTTAGTAAAAAAATATAATATTTCTTTAACTTGAAAATAATTGCGAGTTCAGGATACACCTGGCCTTGTAAAATCCTTTCCATTTTTAGCATTGACATGGATGAGCATACGGCTTCTGCACCTTTGGCTACGTTATCTATCACTTTCAGTTCTACAATTTGACACAGTAAGAATGTTATGCTTAGCTTCCTCCTTCTCTTAACCTTTAGTTGGAGAATTTCTTCTCAGAGGATAGATTGTGTTATATATTTTCATAAATTGGCTATTGTTGAAAAAAGAAAGGGGCCGCAAGTCCACATGAATTTGAAAATCGTTTTTATTTTATTCATTGATGAGATTTCATTCTGTTGGACTTTCATGCAGATAAATCTCAAGCGTGCTCGTTTACTGGTGAAATCATATATTTCGCACTCTGCTGTTTTGGGTAATTTCATTTCATATGCTTTTAAGTTCCTTGTTTGCTACCAGTTACATCATTCTATGGCATTCAGTTTGATCATTTGTTCAGGATGTGTTGAATGCAATCATGAAGAAAATATTTTATCATGGGAAACATTCACTAAGCCACGGATTATTTTTGGTGTGCCCTTAGAGGAGATGGTTGGCAATGAGAGATCCGCCACCAAGGTATATTTTCATTACTGCATAATTAGCAGCTTTCTTATAGTTTTATATGCAAATGTAAGGATGGATTATTTATCTTCAATTGACTCAGCTAGTTTTAATTTCTAATTTTTATAATTGATTAATCTTCTATGCAAATATTGGCTCTGGTACCAGAGACCTTAAAGCTTCCCCCAACCATTGTAACTACTAAACTATGAGATAGAACACCAACCAATCACAAATCTCATTAACAAGATTAAGAAAAGTCACCTAGAAGTCAGGTTACTTTATGGAACTATAATTTCAAATTTTGACATCTACTTCTACTTAGGGGCAATGTTTTTTGTACCATGTAACTTGCACATCTTTCCATTGGTGCTCTTCTGAAGTATAGGACTTTGAAGGCATACATGTTATAATTATTTTCTCATTGGAATATAATGTGAATGATAATATATTTGAAACTTTATTAAAGAAGAACTTTTGGTAAAATAACCAGCAGAATAGACTTTTCTCTTCTTTTGGGAAGTTGGGAAAACATTTCAAGTGTAACTTTTGCCCTTTGGTTGCTAAATTTATATGATTCTCATTTTTTTATCCCTTTTATTCTATTTGAAACAGGTGAAGACACTTTTAAAACTATATACAAAGGAGAAATATTTGCTTACAGTAAACCAACAAAACAGAGACTTTGAGGTGCTCGTCTCATTCAAGGTGCAAAATTAAATGGTAACTCAGATGATTTAATTGAACTGTGGTTAATGATTTCAACTTTGATTAAACTTAAAAGTTATGCCACAGGTTGGAGCTACAAGTATGTCTGTCTTGCGAAGTGTATGGCAGACTTACTGGTTACATGAGAACTGGGACAGCTCTGTTAACGCCTTTGATCAGCTTGCACAAAGTCTACAAGAGATGGAAATTAAGTTTGAAGATTTCAAGGAACAGTTAGATGTAGCTGGATGGGATACTCATCAAATAAATATCAAGGTCCCTAGGGAAATCTCCATTGATGAGCTGGGTACTATTTGATGTTCAAATGTCAGCAATCCAAATCACATTGTCATTGCAACCATCTCCATCTCAAGATACCTTCTGAACTTGAAATTAATATGGCCTGGCAGAAAAAACCAACATGCTTTGGGCATTTTTCCATCAACTGGGCGGCTTTTTGAAGAAGGTGGAGCTTTCATGTGCCACCTGCCAACCTATGAGAAATGAAGAATCTGAGCTATACATGCCATGTTTTGTTGCAGGAAAGGTTCAAATTTGTAGGCTATAGGTAAGTTTCTAATTTCTATTGACTGAAATGCCTTGATAGCCACTGCGTTCTGGTAGAAAACTCACAGTTTTAAGTTGCGGGGTCATCAGAACTGATGAACTATTGTGAATTATTATCCAATTTTTGTTTATTAACTTCGATTACTTATTTATCCTTAAAAGAGAAGTGCATACTCTCATTATATGCTTGAAAGATGAGGATGGCATCATTTCACATGAAAACAACCGTCTTTTTATGAATATGATAACTGACCAACTTCAGCCAGAAAGGATTGCGATATGTCAAGCTCAGAAGCAACGTAAAAGTTGCTTGTCGATGCCCTTGCCTTTGGTCTGCAAAATGATTAACCATGGAAGATCCGCTTAACGGACCCCAGAGGACAGATTCGCAGACAGAAGGTACCTCTTTTGACTCGAGAACACTAGAACATACGGTTATACACAGTCGTTTCGTTATTTTCTTTCGTTCAAACGTTTTTCCTCATTATATTATTATGAATGCATATTGTTACTCTTGGCTGATTGACTCATGGAATTGAATAAATGATTTGCTTATCCATTTGAAAATTAAAGAAAAAATTAAAATTGTAGATAAAGAATCCATTTGTCTTTACATCAAGTTAATTTATCATCAGAGTACAATTCCACTCTTCCATCCTAGCCGATTTTGGAGGACCCATTGTCCATGGAAGATCTTCACAAGCTTTAGTTATCGTGTCTCCACAGGACAAACGTAGATAAAACGATTAGAAAGATTCAATCATACTGAGTTTTCTAAATGTGCCAAATAATGAAAAAAATATAGAAATATAATAACTATCAATTGCTCCTAACATAGACAAAGATGGAAGGAAATTGGCAAAAACCTATTCAGCTTTTTTTTTTAGACTCAATTAATTTAAATTTACTTTGAGTAAATCTATTAAAAAAATAAAACATTCTCTTTTAAATGAGTTGTGTCATTCTATTTCATTTATAACAAGTTTATTTAGAGATATAAACGAATCGAACTCAGTCGGGCTTTAAAAAGTTCAAATTTAATTAATCGAGTTTGAACTTAATTTATTTCGAATTCAACCTGAATATCAATAAGGTCAATCTTGATTTATTTAAAAAACGAGCTTTTATCAAGTTTTTATCGAATTTTTATCAAGTCAAATATCTAATAACTCTAAATTTTTTTATTTTATAATTTAAAAAAATTTTAATTTAAAAATAATAAATTTTCATAAACAAATTTATATTTTGTAATCTTAATTATTTTATTTTAAAAATAATTATTATAATATTAAATAATTTTAATTAAATGAATATATTAATAAATTAGCTCACGAACTTGTAAGTATACGAATTTTAAAAATTTAACAAATCGAATATCTGTGAATTTAAACTTAGTTCACTTATTAAATAAGTTTTAAAATTAAGCTTATTTAGAAAAACGGATCAACTCGAATAATTCACAAATAAATTATGTTATTAATAAGTAAAATAAATCTTATTTTTTCAATTCAAATAAATCTTTAAAAATTTTAAATAAAAAAGCCCTGATAAAGAGATTGGCGAGAATGAACATATACATTGGTGGTTGTGTCTAGCTGTGACATGTAACGGAATGCTATTATACTTATCGAATAATATTATTATTGTTACTTCGTCCCGTGATTCGTTAGGCATGTGCTAATAAATTGACGTTGTTGTGCTAATTTAGTGTGAATGTTGGAATCAAGATTAGATTGAAGTGCTAAATCTAATTGAATGTTAAAAATTATAGGCTCAGAAAATATATAGTTAGTGTAAAACAGATGACGAGAGCTGAAACTCAGCGCGCGTTAGACCCTGGTTCAAGCTGCAAGAAAGATCGGTCAAGAGGCAAGACCAGCTTATATGTTTGTTGAAGTATTATTATTATTAAAATTATATAAGAAATGCCGTCTCTAGAAAAAAGAAAAAAGGGTTCCAGAAGAGTTTTTGTCAAACTGTTATTGCACGTGTTTGAACAGGTGAAATTAAGTAACTGGCTTGCCTTTGTTGACCTCCTTCCTTGCTATTTTTTTTTTATTTATGCTTTCACGTCTTATAATTTTAAAATAATAACTATTTAATTATATTGAAATTATTAGAATGAAAAATTAATGATTATTTAATATATTTTTCAAAATATAAAATTAATTTTATTAAATGAAATATATTTCTAATTAAAAGAAAAGAAAAAAAAAACACACAGTAACAACTATACCTGGGACAGTCGTATGGAGGAGGGAACTTTGGTGTATTTGTTAAAACTAACATTGCGGTTGCTTCTCAGCGAAAGCTTTAGTGTAAGTAAGAATCATGTGCTCCTAAATATTCTCAAATATATATTGGAAAAAAGTAATAATACAGAAAATAAATAATATATTAAAAATACAATTTTTTTTATAATTTATGTAAATAAATAAAATAAATAATAGGAATGAAGAGGGAATAATTTATTTAAATATTAATTAATGGAAATAACTTTGAAGGAGCAAGTGAAATTGACTAGAGTCGGAAGACTTTTGAGGCAGTAATCACTAATCAGAGCTTTACACTACCGATTACTGACTGAAACAAGAAACATTTTCTCAGGCGAAAATTGCATTTATTTCTTTCTTCGTATGCCTGTCGCTATCGCCTACCTTCTCCTCTTGTTTATTACCATCTTATTTTTTCCTCATTTTCTCTCCTTTTAATCTCCTCCTCCTCAACTAAACCCAATGAACAATCTGATTTCTTCCTCTTTCCCAATTGATTTCTGTTGCTTTCGTCTTTTCAATCACTTTCCTCATTTGTCCTCTCCACTTCCCCTCTTCGCTTTCCTTTATTTCCAGCCATACGTTGACGTTTTCACCTGGCACCATTCCCAACTAGACCCTGCTCAGGTTAGCGGTTTTGCCTTCACTTCACTGTGCTTACTCTGTTATTGTGTTCTATTATTGATTTTCTTTTTGGGTTTTTGAAAATTTTTCTTTTTTTTTTTGTTCACGTTGGTTTCGGAGTTGTTTAATGTTTGAAATGATTTTCTTCGATAATTCAGGCTCGAAGGAGAGATATGGTTGAAGGGTTTTGCTGTGTGGATCAGAAACCTTGAATTGAGTGACAATGAGCATTACCTGTTTTGGTGTATTCAATTGCTGTAAAGGACAAAGCGGTCACAGCCAGCAACAGCCAGAAGGTAAGAAAATTCGCTATGCTTTAATTTTGTAATGATTTCATGATGATCATTAAATTGTTAGTCCATTAATTAGATACCTTTACGTGATTGCTTTTAGTTATGCTTTCTGAAGTTTGGTGAATTATGTGGTGCGTGTTTTTTTTTTATATTATTAATTTTTGTGGTATCAAGTTTTTTTTACTTGGTTAAGAAATTAAATGAAATTATTTATTGCAATCTAAATCTACCTGGTGGCAGTTATAACCATAATAAATCCATAAGAAAACAAATCAAACAAACACAATAATATTTATGTGATGTACCCTCTAATATTTCACTTTCAACAAATCACACAGTTACAAGCTTAAAGCTATCACTACTCATCAACACAAATTACATGTATGTGATCTCTCACGACAAACTACTATAGAGAATATATTAGTTTGCACTTCCATTGTCTTCTAACATAACTCAATATATTTGCTACTTTATGTCTGTCTCACCACAGTACATCATAGTAAATGGAACATTTTGTCCCTCATTTTTAGACATAACTAAATTACTTAACTTTATAACTGCAATTCCTCCATGACTGCAATGGTCAATTGTCCCTTGACTATGTCCTTTCTTCTTCAATGTGGGAAAGCCACTCTTCCAAATGGGCGAAAGCCAAATAACCACTCCATAATACTCATATTTATAATGTTAGCTCTTTCAATCCTAATCTAAATAAGAACTTCACTTAATTTATGAATAACACTATATAAAACTCTTTACTCCATATAATTGAGAAATATTTCTCCTATCATTAGAACTTTTAGTCACTAATCTAACACTATTGAATGTTTGCTGCGTAATGCAATACCTGGAAATTGTTCAGGTATTGTCCTTTGTACCTGAATTCATTATTACTCTTTTAATGAAAATTACATGGACTTGGAGGTACCATGCAGGTATTGCTGAAAGTGGTCAAACTAGGTCTTCCTAATCAGGCTACCTGGTTCAAGAAAATCTTGTGCCATTATAGATATAGCTAGATTTGCCTGCATATGGGTTAAAGTTATTAGCAAATAATACAAACTACAGCACTGAACTAATCCAGTCTAGTCGTGCTGGGTTGTGGGTTTCATAGTCTCTCCCCAAGTGAGGCGAGCCTTAATTACAGTTGCTACTTGCAATGACTGATTGTCTGTGGTTGTTCTTGGTACTCAGTAGAGTTTCAGAATGCAATGAGCTCTACTGGTTTGGAATGAAAATTGAGGATATATTGCTATAAAACCATGAGCTTCCAGCTGACTGTGATCAAACTATCCAGAGATTGTGATTTATGAGGAAATGATGGTTAGTTCAGTCCCTGTTACAAGCAGCTGTTGAACTTCTCTCATTTTGTTGGAGACCTTCGGCTTGTCTTTGAGCATGCCAAAGTTTTTTTAGTTGACTTTACAATTATGGAGCCATACTACATAAAGTCCTTAAGATAAAAGGAAAATCATATGCAGAATGAGCATTTGACTTTTCTAGAATTTTTTCTTTCCGTTAAATGTTTCTATATTGTCTATCAAGCCTTTTATTTGGAATTCAGGATGCTATTGGCTGTTCCTTTTATATTTGATTATAGAGTACCACCTATTGGCATTGTTTACTTTAAAGGGCTCTCACATGCTTTTGTGTTTCATTTGTGCATGGCTAGAGATTGCCACCAATAATGTGAGAGTCTTCTCTTATAATTCGTTGGCATCGGCAACAGGAAATTTCCATCCATCAAACAGAATTGGTGGAGGTGGTTTTGGAGTTGTTCATAGGGTGAGTCAAATGTCTTTTTCTTTTTCTTTTAGTTAGATATGGGATCTGCAGTTTTTATCGGGGATGGTAGAGAAAAGAACCTAGCCCTGAGTATTTCTTTTGCTGCTTGCTCCTGTGGTTGGGCCAATATTCTTATAAGAGGAAGTTAGAAAGAAGATACTAATTGATTCCTCCAGGCATAGTATTATTTTTTAAATTGTTCTTATGCCAATTTGTTTTTGTCTTTGCAGGGAGTGTTAAGGGATGGCATTCAAGTGGCAGTCAAGTGTCTTTCTGCAGAATCTAAACAGGGAAAGAATGAGTTCATGACAGAGATTAATATGATATCAAATATACGACATCCAAATCTTGTTGAGCTCATTGGCTGCTGTATTGAAGGCAGTAACCGGATACTGGTGTATGAATATATGGAGAACAACAGCCTGGCGACTTCTTTACTTGGTAATTGCCTGAATTTTGAAGTATCTCGACCCTTATGCCTATTTACTAACTATCTAATTTTGAAGAAGATATTAATAATCTTAATATATTCATTGAGTTTAAAATGTATTTAGCAAGTGGAAAGATTTTTAAAATTCTTTTGAATCAGTCATGCAAAGTAATAATTTTACAAAGTTTGGAATATTGCACTAAAATGCTACTGCAACTTTCTCCAATTTTCTGGAAACACCATATTGAACGCTTCTTAAATGATTACCTGGAAATATTCATGTACTAGGGAAAAAAACTCATCTGTTGTAAGTCAATCGAGATTGTGGGAAATGTCCCCTTAAAAAAAGATATATTCTGGTAAGTGCCTCTGAATAATCAATATCTCATAGCTAGCCATTAGGAGAAAGTCCCAAGACTTTATCCATCTGCATCAATCTCATATTGTTGCAGGACATTCAGCCCATACTTTTCTACCATGCTTCTGCACCAACTTCCTTGAATGCTTTTCCTTTATCAGCTCTAGCTTGAAATATGATCCTTTCATGAATTCATTAGAAACTTTGATCTAGCATATAGCCTCACAACATGTTCTGCAGCCCATCTATGAGCCTCTTAGTAATTTTAATGCTAAGGCCTATAAATAGCCCTTTCCAAGTGTCTCCCTGCATGCTCGGAGTTGGAATCCTTCTTGTTTATTTTTTTTTTCGGGTGGGAGGAGTTGGACCTTATACAGTTATACTAATTAATAAGTGCATAAAAATTAGCTGTTAGAGAAAGAAAGTCCAGAAATATATTTATCACATCAAATCCCCTATAACCAATGCATATTGGCGCCACAAATTGGAATATCAATGTCAGCCTACATAGGGGGAGTTCTCAACACACAGTAGCATTTTAGGCATGCTGATGCCATGTTTAGGAGATGTGAAAAATATTCCATTACAAATCTGCCAATACATTTTAAAGCTTGAAATACTGGTTTTACATGCAATGAATTGAGTTCTCTACCTTTCATATATTTTTGCATTATGCTCATATGTTCTTCTAAATTCTAAATAGGCCAAATTGTCAAAAAAAAAAAAAAAAAAAAAAGCCAAAGCTTTCGTGTTTCTGTCAATTATAGTTATTTCCTTTTTTTAGCCTAGTTTTAAAGGTTTCTATTAATTGTAGCATGTGGTCAAAATTGAGAATTAAGGTTGTTGACGTGGCGTCAAATTATTATTTTATACATGATTGGTAATATGCTGTAATGTCTAATAATAAATTTAAATCTTTTCAGTTTTTGTCAATTATAGCTCAATTTTAATTATTTGCTTTAATTATAGCCAGCTGATTTATTTTGCTCTAAATTAATAAAAAAATAATAATTTATTATTTAATACCATAAAATTAATATTTATTTTAATTAGTATAATAATTAATAATTTACTCCCCTACCCTTGTATATATTTTTATTATGTATTTGTTTAACTTATTTTATGAAAATTGATAATATTTTGTTTATTTTTAAAAATTAGAAAATTCATATAAAAAAATAACAATATTATGATTTAATCGTATGTGATTAATCATCAATATATGGATGGATGTGTATATACTGTTGGGAAACAGCGGATGGAGGGAGGAGAATAGAGAAGGGTGGTGGAGAAGGAATGAGGGAGGGTATATCCCTCTCTCCCTCCACCCACCATGCTTTCTCTCTCCTCCTCCCCTCCACTCACAATAAAATTTTGATTATTGTTATTATTGTCTTTTTTTATCTGAATTTAATTCTTAAAAAATGTTTTTTATTTATTTTAACAAATAAGTTCCATAAAAACATTTCCCAAAAAATGAGATAGGGGGATTTATTTTTATTGTAACAAGTAAATATTGTTTTTTTACTCTATTAGTGATAAAAGATTAGTTTGTTACTCATTTAGGTTAAAATTAGTCAACTAAATATAATAACAAATCTATAATATTGGATTATAATTGAAAAAAATTTGAAAATTTTGGTTTTTTTTGTTATTAAACTTTACACCACTTCAACAACCATATAGAAAGTAATAATATTAACTCCATGTTAGTCTTCACATTAGCAGCCTCAAATCCAAAATTTTGACCATGGTTTGTAATTATTACAAACCTTTAAAATTGGCCCCAAGAGAGAGAGAGAGAGAGAGAGAGAGAGAGAGAGAGAGAGAGAGATGGCTGTAATGAACCAAAGCTGCAAAATTTTGGCTTTTATTGAGAATTTGGCATTTTAAATATTATGATAGTCTTCTTGAATCTATTTAGGGGCAGAACTGCATGCTGCACTTGGCTTTGCATTGTGTGGGTGTGTGTTTTATGTTATGTGTTGGTTTTCAAGTGTGCTAATATTCAGAAACAATCATTTCAGGTTCGAAAGGTAAACACATAGTTATGGACTGGTCTAAGAGATCTGCTATTTGCCTTGGTACAGCAACTGGTCTTGCATTTCTTCATGAGGATGTTGAGCCACCTATTGTCCACAGGGATATTAAGGCTAGTAATATACTTCTTGATGGAAACTTACAGCCAAAAATAGGGGACTTTGGGCTGGCAAAACTCTTTCCAGACAATGTCACTCATGTTACTACTCGAGTTGCTGGAACAGTGTAAGCATTACATTTTTTGCATTTTGTTTATTTATCAGCAGCCTCTACCTTTAACCATCTTCAAAATCAGTGAGGAAAATTGCTAAAATAAGTTAGGAAATGTTCTTTGCTTGTTAACTTACCTACTGAATGTATCCTTTTGGTTTCACGACTATCTCTTAGCCAATTAATGTGTAAAGAAGAAAAGTGAGTATGAAATGCAATTAGCAGCATGAATCAAGCATGGAGTTTTGTCGATGTTAATGCTTGCTGCACAATTATAACTTTTTCTGTACTAATTTGCTGTCTCCCTCATATCCTTTATAACTTTTTATGTTTCTACAGGGGATACCTGGCTCCAGAGTATGCCCTACTAGGACAGCTTACCAAAAAGGCTGATGTATATAGTTTTGGTGTGCTCATGCTTGAAATAATTAGTGGGAGAAGTAGCAGCAAGGCAGCATTCGGGGTGGATCTGTTGGTTCTGGTTGAATGGGTATCTTTCTATACTTAATTCACTGGTTGTGGCAAAACATGCTAATACTAATTTTCTTTTCCATATTCATTGAATGACGAGAAAAGAGGGGCACTGGAAAAAAAGGTTAATCTTTGTGCAAATTGGGTTCAGTTACTTTCTAAGATTCCTCATCATCCTTTGTATTTTATTGCGATCCTTTTTTTCTCCCATTTGAAAGGGGGTCGGAGGAAAATAGTGTTTAGCTTTTTATGGTCTACCTTTTGATGAGGAATTTTAGTATTAAACATCATAAATAGTCAAGCAATTCAACAATGTCATGCCAAGCTGTTAATTTTTTTTTTTCTGTCGTGTTGTTTTTATTTCTATCTATTGTAGTCTTCCCATGTGAAGATTGAGGGTTTGTGCTATTTCGTGCCTTACATTGCACCTTTTTGAGATGCTTTGATTTGAATGTTGTTGTAGGCATGGAAACTGAGGAAGGAAGAAAGGCTTATGGATCTTGTTGATCCAGAACTGACTGAATATCCAGAGGATGAAGTGATGCGCTTCATTAAAGTTGCACTCTTTTGTACCCAAGCAGCAGCTCACCAAAGACCCACTATGAAGCAAGTACTGGAGATGCTTTCCAAGAACGTCAACCTTAATGAGAAGGCACTAACAGAACCAGAGGTGTACAGGAGTCGTACCTCTAAGCACTTTGGAGGTAGTTCTGATGAGACATCATCTTCCCAAAAGAAGAAAGGCAAGCAAACAGTACATTCTCCTGTAACATCTATTCAGTTTGATAGCAATCAGAGTGTGACACAGATGCTTCCCAGGTGATGGCATTGGCTAGTTCTTGATTGTTTGTTATTTTTTGCTTAATCTTGCTGACCAGAACGTAGGAAGCCTGCCTGTAAAGTCCTAGCTTCTTGTCAATTCTTGCCCCTTAGGCCTAGCAATCATTTACTCGACCAAGTTCTATTAAGAGAATGGTTTGAGGGATCACATGAAAATAATGGTAGTAGGAGTAATAGTATCTATACCACATGTAGATACAGCTATTCATCTAATATAAAATTTGTTATGTCAAATTTATGTATTGCTTTTGCTTGCCTTTTTGTTCTTCTGATTCCTTCCTAGCCTGTTATATTTCTTCTCCTTAGCCACTTGTTGGTCCTGTATTGGTTGTGTTTTTCCCCTTTGTTAACAGAATCCAAATGCTTTGTCACATTACTGTTGCATCTTCTTTCTCTGAAAGATTATTTTGGTGAGAACTTTGTTTATCATGCATTTAGTGAAAAAAAAAATCTTATATATTTAAAAATATTTTGATCATTTTAAAGATGATTAATGGAAAATTAGATGAAACAACTTTTAATCTAATGGAGTTAAAATATATATATATATATATATATATATATATATATATATATATATATATATATAAATAGTCGTTGAATTTTAAAGATACATTTATCAATTAATTTAGAGAGAATTTATCTTTCCTTTTAAGGTTGATCAATTTAAGAAATATGTCATATGCTTGTTGCTTGCACGTAAAGACTTTTAAGAATTTCGGATCATCATTTTGGTGGTTTTAACTTAAGAGTTTCCAAATTAGAAAATTTAAGCTTAATTTTGGCAAGAAAAGTAAAAGCAAAATCCAAATCTCAACCAACCAATTGCTAATGCCTTTCTCCAGAGTAATTTCTTATACTGCCAGCTTCCAATATTATAGAGTTCAATATGTGATAAATTTCTTCCCTCACTATAACAATAAAATACATAAAATTTAATTTATAACTAATATAATTCGGTATAATTAAGCAGATGTAAACATCATTCAGTCATTATCACTCGATTTAGTATATATATACCGACTAATCAGATTCAACCGTTTCCATCAACTATCCAGTGCAGTCATCTAAAAATGCTATTGTCACGCCCTCAATCATCTCTTGAAAACACGAATTACGTCATATAACTGGCCACCTACAATGAAAACCTTATTAAGAGTAGCTATAGGAGCAGGAAGTGCAGCCTTAGCATCTTTGATGGTGGAACATCTTTGATGGTGGTGGTTTGAGGAGGGAGATCATGTTTAAGCTTCAAAAGTATGTGACACATCCCAATAATGGAGGTTTTCTTTTTTCTCTTCATCTTTCTTTCACTTGCACTCTATAAGAAATGAGTTCTTCCATTTATAGTACCTATAGATATTTTCAAATTAAAAGTATAAAAAAAAATATTTTATTTCTTTTTCTTAAATGATATAATAATATTTTATAAATTTATATTGATCCCATGTCATATTTTTAAGATTAAATAAAAAAATTTATTTTGTACGTTGAAATATTATTATTTTTAATTTATTTATTTTTTAAGTGATTAATATACAATAAAATTTTTAAAAATAAAACATATATTTTTGTGAAATTTAAACAATAGTGCTTTTTTTTT
>CAOGCB010293266.1:0-11881 GCA_948266635.1 Cnidoscolus chayamansa
ATTTTCCAAGTTTTGGCTCATGTCAAACTCATTTGAGCCATTCTTTAACCAATCTAAGTTCCATACTCAATTTTCATACCTCCCTTACTAACACTTAGTATTTTCCAACACATTTCTTCATCAACTCAAGTTATTTTGATCCCAAATTCTTAGTTAAAGTTATATTCCATTTTGGCAAAGTTAAGCTTAAGGTTCTACATCATTTAGCTTCAATTGAGTCATAAAAGCACCATTTCTCATATCTGCAGATTTACTGCAGAATTGGATTTCTTTACCTTTAATTCATCATTTGATCTACTTAAATTCAATTCTAGCAAAAGTTTTCAACATGAAACTTTTAGCCAATAACTTAAGCTAGGTTCGTGCCAACTTTCATGATTTTATCAATTCATTAAGGTTTCCAAATCTTTAACAACATTTGCTGTCATGTATTAATTTTCTAGAACTGGTAGACTGACCTACATGTGTTCTTCTTACTTTTTCATCTACCAATTGATCTAATTTCACAAAATGGTCTTCTAGACATTTATAGCTAACATACTAAGCTTTCTACCGGTATATCTTTTACCAAGTTCTGATATCATTTAGATATCCAGAACAGAGACATAAGGTTACTGTTTATGCTGTCAAATTCCCAGATTCCACCCCTTTGGTCAATTTCACACTTCTTTAGTAGTTTCTACTTTGTTTCAAGTCCAAAACCCATGTTTTCATCACCCTCAATTGATTTCCATATTCTAGGTCAACTTAAAGTTTAACCCTAATTCTTCTTTTTTTCATGAAAAATCTATTTTAATACTTAAAAGTTAACAAAGGTTGATGCAACTAACCTTTTTCACTAATCTGTTGTCTTCGTGCTTCTGTTCTTCTTCCTCTTCTTTCTCTCCTTGTTTTCTCATTTCCTTTCTTTTCCTTTTCTTTCTCATGGCCCTTCTTGAGGTGTGTCTGCTGGAATGATTTGTTTAAGTGGCTAAGTATGATTTTTAACTTAAGCCACAAATGTTGACTTTTCAACATTTGGACTTTTCTTTTCCTTTTTGTCTCTTTTCTTTTCCTTTTTAACTCTTTTCTTTTCCTTTTTATTTCTTATTTCAATTTCCACTTCTATTTATTTTTATTTCCTTTTTCATTCTCCAAATTCATATTTCTTTAATCTCTCTTGTTTCTCACTTAAACATTTCCTATTAATGAAATTTTGCCTTTCTTTTACTTCATTATTTTCCCTTTTTAATTTTTTGCCTAGTCTTCACTTCTTAATTCCATTTCTTCCCTCATTAATTCATTTGATTGCTAAGTACCTCAGTTTAGGTACCTAAACTTATAGGCCTTAAAGTCCATCCGTAACATAAGCAGATTTGAAAACCATACTCATTTAATCATGCCAACACTTAGAAGTTACATCAGGATGTCATCCCCCATTTAACAAGAATGATTTAATCTGGTTGTGGAACTTTTCAATGCCTTCGTGTATTAGAATCGACTTCACTCAATAACAAATGACCCAATTCCATGTGGATTTTAACACCTTGTGTTGGTATTATTTTTTAAAACATTTTATTAAAACTCATTTTGAAAATCAAATACAACACCTTTTAAATGAAAACTATCTTTTGTTTTAGGGCAATTGCTTATGCTAATACCTTTGTAAAACCAAGGGAAGAACACAGGAGACCAAGATTTACGAGACAGACATGCATAAATTAAAAGATTATTCAAAGATTTAATGAGAAGAGGAATCACCTATCTGAAAATAACCCTTTGGGGGTTGAGTCTTTTTGTTTGAACTTTAAAAAACAACTTTTGTTTTTCTTAGAATACATTTTGTTCTCCTTTCTCCTTAAGAGTCTTCTCATAGTAGTGGGCTCTTAGGGTATTTTTTAGGATGCTTGCTTGATAGTTTTTTACTCTAAAGCTCTCGTTCCCTCCATTTTTCTCCAAAATTCTCCTTTCCCTCACTGGTATGGAATGATGCATTTATAGGGTCTCCTGACCCTCTCATCTAGATGACTCCTATTTGGAGGATTCATCCTACGACTCAAAATTAAAGGGTGAATTGCATTAAATTTGATGGTCAACTCAGTCGCATTTAATGGGGCGCACGAGGCAAGTGATCGTGGTCTTTAAATGCAATGCTTGTAGAACGAAAAGACCATTTTGATCCAACGGATATGGGGAGTAGGGGATCATATCCAACAACTCCAATCCATGGGATAAAATAGTTCTTCTTGTGCCAACACAAAAACTTTGAAAAGAAAAATAGGGGATGAACCACACGGGGGCCTTAGGACTATTGATCTTTTTCTGATTTCTGACCTATAAGACTTCAAGGGTTAAGATCAGAAAGAGCCACTTGCCCGTGGTAGATCGGCTTTATCAGTCACAAAGTAGTCATCATAGGGTAAGATTTGAAGCCTATTGTGGTGAGGTTAGAGAAGTAGAATCCCAGTCTCTTGGCAAGAGGAATATCGAGAAATATATCTCGAGTCTCACGGGATGGAAAATCGAGATAACGACCTAGCGTAGGATCCCTAAAGGATGGTTCATGAGGCCTTCATATCGAAGGTCTTAAGCCGGCCGTGGCATGGGCTTAATTAGGCCATCTTTAGCCCAGTGGCCGTAACATGCACTTGCCTCTCATTTCGAGTTAATTAGAGTTTTAATGTCTGAAAAAAAATATCGTGTCTACAAAGGTTGAAAGACTTAAGTGGATGTTTGGCTAGGGTTTCCTGGACTTTCGATCGCCAAAACTAGTTGGCCACCTCCACTATCAATAGAGGTGGAACCCGGTAGAGGAAAGTTTACACATTTTGAAACTTTCTCTCTAGGCTGCTCTCAACCTCACATAAACCTATTTGAAACCCTAAAAAAATTAGATAATAAATTTGAAGAAAAAGGTAGCAAGAATCAAGTAAAAGTTAAATGAAGTTGTAGCAGAAAGGAAAAAGGGAGGAGACTCGACAAGTTTGAAGTAGAAGATTTGATCTAAGTTCAACCATCAATAAATCCAAGTGAAATGATGTTTTGTCATGAACTGGAGCATCAATGTTGTTTAAATGAAGTTTTAAGCGGAAAAGGTTAGAAGTTGATGAAATTTGTAGATGAACTTTCAAACCATGTAAGAGCTACAGTTTTGATGGTTCAAATAGGTCAAATTAGTGTTAAAGAAACTAATCACACTTGAAAGAAGAATGCATGTAAAAGAAATTAAAGAAAATGAATGAGATTAAAGGTTTAAGTTTATGAAAATATTATGAAATGCATGAATTGAATGAATGATGAAATACATGTTCATCATTAAAGGTTTAGTTATGTTGATGAAGTATATGTAATGTGATTGAAAGTTTAGAAGTGTTTAAAAGGGGTAATTGTAGGTTTCAGCATGTTAAAACATACATGAACTAAAGTTTTGGCTTCTGCTAAAACCTAGGTTGGGAGACCTAAATAGTTAGGCTACTGAAACTGGAAGCACATGAAGACTTGTGGCAGCCGAACCCTGCTGTCCAAAAGAAACTTTAGTGTCTGTAAGATGGACTTTCAACCGTCGAACCTGCCACCGGAACTCCCATGTCCAACAACTTAAACCTAAGTTATTATGTATCTTTATATACTATGTATGCTATGTAAATTGGGGTTTATGGGAATTTTTTTAAAAAGTATGTTCATGGTCTATGGTTAGTCTCTAACCCTAAGTCTAAAATAAAGGATAGGATCCCGAGACAGAGGGGACTTCCATGATGAACCAAGGATTCATCAACACATTAGTTACTAGGTGAGTAGATATAAATTAAAATATTTTATGGTATAAAAAATAAAATATTTACAGCATATTCACACATCATGGATATCATAGGATATTTGCATTAGAACATGAGATATGTTGCATTGCATTATCACATGATATGTGAAAGGTTATGTTGGGTGACCTATGATCTCCTATGTTAATATCTATCTTATGTTCATGGAAATATCCCTAGGAATGTCCCTCGGATGTATGTTAATAGTCTATTTGGCATGTCCATCGAGATGTACAATGAACCAATCCTCGAATAAATCATAGAATGAGATTGGGATGTTCCATGAGATATACATGTTACATTAGTGTATATGGTAAGTCCAAGATGACCAAAGAGTTTATTGGTGCATATTAATGTTTGGCAGTTCTCAGAAGATGGCTTGCCAATTGGAACTGCTGAGGGATTTTGGTGATAATATTACCTAATGTGAAATATTTGAAGGTGTTGCATTACACGTGCACTAAATGTAAATTTTATGTATGTATATTTTCTATATTTGCTTGCAATTTCCTCTTTACGGCCTCAACAAATCACTGTCTCTAAGGACTGGTACCTGTGTGGAAAAAATCAGCACGCTGAGCATTTTTGCTCAGTGGATGTAAATAATAGCAATATAATAATATTGAAATGTAAATCAATTTCCATTTTGATTTGTTCATTATCAATTTATGTGCATAATTACATCATATCAAAATCATAATTATACTTTCAGTCAAATTCTCGATTAATCAATATAAATTGTCAATTCACAATTATTTCAATTCACAATTTAACATTTAGCCCAAAAATTATTATGCAGATACAATCATTAGTCATAGGAAAACATTTGAACCAAAGTCACTTAATCAAATCGATTAATTATTCAATCAATCATTTAGTCAATCGTTGTGGAAAGCGCATCAAGCTTAAACTACTGAGGTACCTCACTGTATACCCGCAAATTAGAGTACCTTACTATATCCCCGATATCACATGAGCAGATCTGCGAATCAATGGCATGCCATAACTATAAAATAATCTCATTTTTCTAACACAATAAATCTTAGGGCTTTATATTTCCACTTAATGATATTGTTACTTTTTCTTCAATTTATTTCATCTCGGTAATATTTTATTTCCTTAATAATCTTTGATCATGTACTTTAATATTCCTATAAAATATATTTTCCTTATTTATTGATTCAGTCCAAAAAATTAATCTTTAATCTATACTTTTTATTTTACTATTTTCTCTTCTGTTATTAATTTATAAATATTATATTTCTTAGTTAGCTTCTTAAAATTTCTAGAAAAATTTTGCCAACTTATAAATTTTTATTTTTTTATTTCAATCATCTCTAATTTTTCTTATACTCTCACTGTATAATTTATTTAATTATTTATTTCTTCTATTTTCATTCTTGGAAAATTCTTTATTTATAATATATTCTTCCACTTAATTTAGGATTATTTGTATTTACCAAAAGGTCTAATTATTTTTACTAATTTATTTTTCAATTTCTATGTAAATTTACATTATCATCCAACTTACACAATTTTTTGTCACCTTTGGTTTTATCCATGAATTTAAATATTTTATGTATAATTTATGCTCAAAAATTTCTGTCTAAAATTAAAAATATGGTTCCTAAGGTTAATTTCAATTCGGTCTTATGTTCTCCACAATTTGTCCATTTTGGTCCATAATTCTCTACCCAGTTTGATTCACACATATAGACTAATTTTTGTACCTTATTTGCATGATTTCAACTAAAAAATATTCCAGACTTACTGTCCCAAAATATACTTGTCATTTATACAATTTAGTCCCTACGATAAAATTTCATTTTAGTCCATTAGGTGCAAATTCAGTTTATTCCATGTATACCAAGTCTTTGTAGATTATTTGTGTCCATCAATCTACTGTCTATGCTCATTTACAATTTCACCATTTGGTCCAAAATGCAAAATTTCATATTTATTTACAAAAATATTTTAAATGTCCAATTTGGTCCTGTCCATCTTTCCACCATCGGTCACCTTTATTTAGGGCTGTAAATTTTATTTTTCCATGAGGATTAAATCTTCCTTTTCTCCATCCAACTTTTATATATACAATCATGATTAATATACATTCATTTCCATCCCAAATATACTTACATTTCCACAAAATAAACAGCCACAGTATCACTCAAAATCAACATGCAACACATTATTTTTCAATACTTTGTAATGTATATCACCTAACCTTTTTGTGTAGCTAAAAATTTTCCTTTGTTGTGGTCCTTGAAGTCCTTGATTCCTTGTCAAATTTTCTGTCCAAATAAGGGTTTGGACAACCCTTGCTTTTCTCTTTGTGGAAGGTTACTCAATTTACAAAAACAAGTCCTAGATCATGACATGCATGATTAAATTTGGAAAGAACAACTCACTCACTTTGTGTATAAAAATTACTAATGTTTTCTTAACCTTTTATTGCTCCAAAATGTGGTTGTTCCTTCTTCTTCAATCAACTCACAAGTTGATCACAAGGAGGGGCTGGTTGAAGGTCTAGGTCACTAGCTTTTTTGGTGGTTCTCTCTCACTTTTTTTTTTTAGTTTCCAAATAGTGGCTATCACTTTCCCTCTTAATCTAGCTCATTTGTGGTTTAGAAATAGGGATATGCATAGTGGATCGGTGGAGAAAGGAAGAAGAAAAAGAAGCTGGGTTTTTGGGTGGAGAGGGTTTCGATGGAGAGGAAGAGACAAAGAGCTATAACTTGTTTCTACTTTTCTCACAAAACACAACCCCATTTCCTCTCTTAAATACCAACTCATTTCCTTTTTGGGTTGGGCTATTTTTATTTCAAGTTTAGAGATGGATTGAAGCCCATTCTTCATGCCATGGCCGACCACTCCTTCATGGGTTTCGGTCCAACCCATTTTCAAGTCTTGGTCCATTATATTTTTTTCCAGCTTTTGATTCTTTAATTCTCTCTTAATCAAATTTCCAATTTTTATTTGAATCAATTCATATTTTAATTTGATCTTATTTTAAATTTTGCTTCATACTAAGTTTTATTCATGTACACTTAAAAACTACCATTCAATTTAGTATGTTTCTATGTCATATTTTACACTTTATTTCAATTTTTTTTTACTATCATGTTCATGATTATTTTCACATAAATTATTTAATTAAAATTCACATATGATAAAAATATTCTTTATTCAATCATATATATATATTCACATTATGACATTACACACTTGTTTATCCAAATTTCGGGATGTTACATCTCATGTATAAAATGTTGATGAATGTTGCATGTTGGATTAGGGCACCAATGTTTAAAATTATGTTATGTTTATCCATGATATGTATGATCCCTGTGTTAGGAATTTAATTATTCATAAATGTTATGTGTCACACCCACTGTATATGTTATACATAGTTAGAATAATGATATATTATGTTAGAGACACAATATCTTACATTAGAGACATTTTAGTAATAATAGAAGGTTACTAATACAATCACAATCATGTTTATGGTTAAAGCTAAGACAATGTAAGCACTATGAGAGGTGCTAACTTACACTGACATACTAACTTAATACCCAGGTACTTGTGACTTAAAAGTTTAATTCAAAAATGGAAATATCACTTTAAACCATGTTTAATGAGTAGAATTAAAAATTTTAAATAAGCTACACAAAGTTTTCAAAATTGCAAATTAAAATTACACGGTAAAACCTAAAAAGGGCAAAATGGACTAAGTGGCAAGTATGTTCCGTATATGGGGTTTAAAGTATAATTTTCTAAAAAGGACATGAAATACATAGGAAAAGGACTTTAAAGTATAATTTTCTAAAAAGGACATGAAATACATAGGAAAAGGACTTAAATAACACCAAAATAAAGCTTATGAGGCCAATTTACATTAAGGTTAAGTTGTGGTGCAATGTAGAAGGGAAGAGTTAAGTATGTCAATTTAGAATTATCAAAAGTTTGAAAGGCAAAAACCAATCTTAGCCATCTAAGGTGCTGCACAAAATCATCTCAGCCCTACATATATCCTTCAACATCAAAAAGAGAGGGAAAACAAGGATAAAGGAGCAAAATAGCAACTGTTTCTTCATCTCTCTAAATCAGGCAACAACCATTCCTACACATTTGACCATAGGCAGCCTCCATCCAAGCTTCGAAACCATCAATTTTGATAAGGTTTTCAAGTGTCCCAGCACCCAAAACATCTTCTTAACATCCTAAGGGGTAGTATACATCAAGGAGACCCAAATAAAATCAGTTTTGGTATGCTTTTGATTTGAGTTTTGATGGTGGAGCGATGTTGTTTGAGCATAGGTTACAACACATGATTCCTTTGTTTGATATTTTCTATTTTGATTGAATTAAGTTATGCTCTAATTAATTTGGAGGTTTGCATAACACCTTAAGTTTTATGAATAAGTGACCAAAACCTTAAATTTATTGGGAGAAAGTTTGATTCAAGTTGAATCAAAGTTGTATACATGCAGGATTTTGAAACAAAAAAAAAATTACTAGTTGTGTTTTGGTTTGTGGAAAATCTTGGTATGACTTGGGAAGGGAATATTAAGTGGTTTCTCATGAAAAAATTGACCTAAATGTCCTAAAAATTCTGTAAAATTGAAAGGATGTGCTAAAGTGAGTGAATTTTCAGTTTAGGCACCAAGTTTAGGTGATGTCTAAGTGTATATGCATGTGTGAGTATGTACATGGCTGTTTTGTTTAGGAAACTTATTTTGACCATGACTACCATTAAAAAGGTGATATTTGAAGATTATAAATGTGTAAAAGAATAGTGTTAAGTTAGGGTAAATATGGATGGACAAAAATGGAACCAAACCCAGGTTAGTACAATTGTGACATTAAGGTATAGGAATGATGCCAATGTGTGTGTGTAGAATTTTTATGCAGTGTGTTTAATTTTATGTGTATGCAAGGATGCTTGAATGGTGGTAAATGTTGCTGCCTTAGGTGTATATTTGTAGTGGGCTTTGGGAAAAAATCATTGGCATGATAAATGACATTATATTATTGACCTAATTGGGTAAAAACTAGACTTTGCCTGAATTATTGCATATGTGTTAAGCTATTGTTATGTTGCTGCCCCATTTTGATCATGACCATATGTTTGTTGTTCTTAAATGTTTTATGCTTAAAACACTTGCATAAATGACCTATAGTTGATATAGAATGGCTACAACCAATATGTTGATCGGTTTGGCTAATTTAAAGCCTTACGACTTACAGATAAACAATTTGGGTGCCTGGTACTTGTTTTTTATAGTACATATACTTGGTTGCTTACATTCTTCGTATCTAGCATTTGAGCCTATCATAAGTTACATGGGCCTAAAAAAGAAAATTTTCATAAACATGCATTTCATTATCGTACACAGATAAAAATCAGATAAACATAAAGAGTTACATATCGCATGCAGTTATTGTTATACATGCATTGGTAATTGCAACATGCAAAACATGTTTGTCTGTTATATGATTATATGTTAAATTTTCTAGCATAGCATGTACAGACGATTGGTATACAGTTCATTAAATGATATAGTATCCTAATTGTGATGCTATATTATGTTGTTGTATTTTTATATATATATATATATATCCTCTGAGCATGTAACTTAGAGCATTGGTTGGTTTCCATGCGCAGGTGAAAGATAATAGAGCAGTAGGAGATTAATCCACTATCCACATGTGTTGTAACAACTAAGGAACACATCAGTTGGTCTACCTGGAACTCTGACACTATATGTATTTTACTAATTTTGGCATATACATAGAGTTGTATATAGTTAAATAATATGTTAGTTAGGCTTGTGAATTAGATTGCTATAAACATATTTTATATGATGAGATTTTTGTGTGATGATGCATTTATATATATATTTTGCAATAAGTATAGACGTACTTATTTTAGAGCCCTTATATATAGGGGAAACTATGTCGATTTTTAATCTAATAAAGTTAAAAAGTTATAAAAATAAAATTTCATAAGAAAAAAAATTTTATGCACAAGATGAGAATGTACAACAAGATAGACAACAATAATAGGCAATCTAGTAGTGCACCCTGCTTGGGTCTTCATGGATCCAGGTAAGGGGTGCTACAGGTTTTGGTATTAGAGCATGGTTTAGGCGATCCTATAACATAAGTTAGTATTAGTCTGTATACATGTCAAAATATGTCAAAGCTATTATGTGATTATGATGTGGATCTATATTTAGATTTTTGTGTTATAGGTAAGATGGACTCAGGATCTCAATGAGCAATAGAGGAGGAGGCAAGAGTCATGCCCCTCCTAAAGTTGTTGAGTGTTTCACTCACCCACAATACAACTAGACTAGGGCAGGATGCCTTCTTTCAGTAATTAGTTGATATGTTAAGGCAAGTGACAAGAGCAGCACCACCAGCACATATTGTATCATATGGACATGCTATACTACTTATGGACAAGCTCTAAAAATATGGAGCTATTGAATTTAGAGGCAGAAAAGAAGATGATGCCTCAACAGTAGAATATTGGTTAGATGATACAAAAAGAGTATTGGAGATGCTATAGTGCACTCCAGGAGTAGTGTGATTTGTGCAGTCTCCCTATTAAAGGAGAAAGCATATCATTAGTGGTAGACCACATTCTAGCTAATCAGAGCTGAACAGAGAACATGGGAGTATTTTCTAATCAAGCTTAGAAGGAAGTATATTGGGGATACAGACATACATATATATATATATATATAAGAAAGAAAGAGGGAGTTTATTTATTTAAGGTAAGGCAGGCTATCAATGGTAGAGTATGAAAAGGAGTTTATCAAACTGAGCTGTTATGCACTAGAGATTGTTCCTACAGAAGAGGCCTGCTGTAAGAGATTTGAATAGGGCTTCCACAATGAAATCATATTATATTTGATGGCTTAGAAAATTCGAGACTTTCCTAATTTGGTGAATGTAGCTCTAGGCATAGAGCAAGTTAGGGCTGCTGAGGAGAATAGGCAAAAGAGAGGCCCACAGAAGATGGGATAAGGTCAAGCACAAGCACAGTTTAATTCAAAAATGCGAATATCACTTTAAAATATATTTAATAAGTGGAAGTAAACATTTTAAATAAGCTACAGAAAGTTTTCAAAATTGCAAATTAAAGTTACTTGATAAAACCTAAAAATGGCAAAATGGACTAAGTGGCAAGTATGCTTCCATACATAGGAAAAGGACTTGAATAACACCAAAATAAAGCTGAGTAGGTCAATTTACTGAGAGGTTAAGTGGTAGTGCAATGTAGAAATAGGAAGAGTTAAGTACGTCAATGTAGAATTACCAAAAGTTTAAAAGGCAAAACCAACATTAGCATCCAAGGTGCTACCTAAAATCATCACAGCCCTACATATGTCCTTCAACATTAGAAAGAGAGGGAAAATAAGGATAAAGGAATAGAATACCAACTACTTCTTCATCTCTCCAAATCAGGCAACAACCGTTCCTACACGTTCGACCATAGGCAGCCTCTATCCAAGCTCGCAAACCATCAATTTTGATAAAGTTTTCAACTGTCTCAGTGTTATCGATTTACCTGCAAGTATACGGATCGCAACGTAGTAATAAAAAGATCGTTCCCACGAGGAACGGGATTTGTCCATCTATTATTTTTTTTATGTTGTGTTTGCAACAAATCGGTAGATTGATAGAATTATTTCCTAAATCTAATAAATAATCTAGATATTAACAATTAAACAGAATTATATATGGAAAACAACATCTCAAGTAACAGTGAATCATGTATGTGTGAAATCTTATCCTTAGTCAAAAACTCGGCTTTTAAGAATTCAATAATCTTGAATGCATTCATAAGGTTTTAACCAACCTCTCGGTCCGCATTAAAATCATAACACATATTTATATATAAATATGCTTCATTCATTACTTCAACAAAACATTAACCTAGAACTTGTTCTTTGATTATTTCAACAAGGTAAAGTCAAATTCTATCAAAATAAATTAAACTTTTATCATGCACTTTGCTTTAACCATTATCATACTTAAACCAAATGCTATTTTATTGATATGGTTTGCTT
>CAOGCB010293309.1:0-13099 GCA_948266635.1 Cnidoscolus chayamansa
TTTTTTGCATATTTTAAATAAAACCCTAATTTTTAATAGCCTCTAAAATACATCCTAATTAACTGCATACTATTTTGCCCTCAAAATATTATTTTTTTCTCTCCAAAATAACAAATCTCTATCTAAAGTCTAAAACTCTCCAAATTTCAAGTATATTTTCTCCAACTCTATCGCTCTCTCCCTTTCTCTCCTCTCCTTTTCATATCTACCGAAAGGTGATCATATCTTCACCTTAGGGGTCCCTACACCCCGGCCCAACAGAAATTATGGAGGAGTAAATCACGGTGATCCAGCGGTATCCTCTTATTTTCATATCTTTTTCATTGATGGTAGCTTACACAGAGAGCATACCAAGAGAAAATCACAGAAAATTTTCATCACAAAACACAAAAAAAATAAACCAGAAAATTAAAAAGCTAAAAAAACCATAAAAGTTTTCACTAACGGGCAACAACTCCTCCTTTTCCCTTCTGTTTTCATCCTTCTCTAATCTATGCTTGTTGCCTTATTTTTTACTACAATTTTATTGAATTAATTTTATGTATTTTAGGTTATTGTAATCTACCTTTAATGAAATTAAAAATTTTATTATTTCCAAGCTATTTTCATATGCTAGAGAATTGTTAACTCGCATGATATCTTTTACCATATGGAATGGAACTTAATTATTTTATATAGGTTGCTAATGATCGGTGACAAGGTAGCTAAACTAATATGTTATGTGATCCATATTCATAACAAGTATGAATTTAATTTAATTTATATTAATAAGTATTAATTTCTATTACTTATTTAGATTCATAAGTATTTTGAATAATTTCTATTAATGACATCCATATATATATAAAATATTAATTTAGTAATAATAAGAATAGTACTAATACAATAAAATATATTTTTATTATTGGCATGAATGATTTTGGAAGTAAATTTTTCTTATTCGTTGTTTAGATTTGATTTTGGAGTGTATTTTTAATATTTGAGGTTTTAAAGAGGCATTTTCCAAAGCTATAGAGTTTGCTGATTTTATTTATGGATCTTAAAGGAGTTTTGAACATGACAAAGAAATTTACAAATGGAGTTGAATTGCTTAGGCTGGCCTAAACTAAATTTGCTACTACTTCCATTACATTAAGCTGAATTCATCTTAAAAAAGGAAACATAAAAATCTTTACTTTGAAAAGTTAATTTCTAATCCCATAGTTCGTGATGCATTTTATATTGTTGGCTCTTTATGATTGTGATGTGATGGGTGTCGAAACTACTAAAAATAAATTCTCATTTCCAAACTAAATTTGTAATAGTGGAAAAAGCGAGGTTGATCCAATAGAAAAGTGTCAGAAATTGAATTCCTTTCAGAGCCAATAAATAAGCCAATTTTGTCGAGAGAATTAAAGATTCTGTAAATAAAAAGAAGAAACTAGAAATGAATTTTTATCAAAACGATTATCAGTAGAAAACTTATTCGGTTGGAGGTTTAATATCAATTTCGGATTTATTACTTGTTCATTGGTACAAAGATTATTTCTCACCTAATTCACTAAATAGGTTCTAGATGTTCAAAATGTTTTTACAACCAATCTTTCCTTATGAGTAAATTATTACAGAGACGCTCTAGTTACTAATTCTAATTATTAGACAACTATAGAGACATTCCAATTAATTTAATCTAGCGTCCGTATTAATAAATAGAAAGACCTTATTCTAATCAATGAATTCAAGACGTTTGATTCATTTAAGTTAGCCTATCTTATTTTACAAGAAAATTTATATACGTGCTAGTATAGGAACGTTTTGACCACCTAATTATAGGTTTAAAAGATAATTACGTATCAACTAACCCATATGGCATAACACAATTTGAACAAAGCAAACAATGGCGTCAATTAGACGTTTACATGAACTATATTAAACAAATTTAACAGAAATAAAATTGATAAAGAACTCAGATAAGAACAATTAAACCTCTCAAGTGGAATAAACTGAAATCTTGATTAGCTTCCAATCGAAATAAAAAGCGTTTAGTCTATGATGGCCATTAGAAACAATGATAAAAATAAAGAGAAAAAAAATCTGAAAATTAACTATGTGCTGCTCCTTTAGTTGCATTTCCTATTTATAAGGAAAATCTTGTACAACTCATAACTATCCTATAGATTAAGACTATTTGTTACGAAGTTACAACTAATTTCTTTTTATCCTAATCTACGAAATCGTGGCTACAGAGTTCTTGATGTTCACACATCTTCCAGTGATGTTCAAATTTGAATTGAATTTCTTCTATCTTGATTGACCCATAATTCATGCTCAGGTTGTGCCCATAATGCTTGTGCCCATAAGTCTCGTGCCCATAATTTCAGCACTGTGAAATCATCATGTTTTCAATTTCAACCTATGAAAATTCAAACTTGTCAGCATAACAAGTATTTTCAAACTAATTTACCAAATTAAACCCATATTAATCACGTAAACACAGCTAAAAATACCAATTAACAAATCCCCCACACGTGTTTTGTGTTTGTCCTCAAACACACTATTTACCAACTTTTCATAAGACGGTCTAAATTTATCTCTACTCACAATTCTCAAGAATAATAATTAGAATGGTTCAAATTAATATGCAAAAGACAACTAGAATAGCTAACACATTCTCATCCATTCATATAAAGTATAACAAAGTCCAAACAAAATTTCCTTAAATGAAGAATGCACTTGTTCTTATTGTAATGAGCACACAAATATTAAAATGTTTCTACACAGCAAAATTCAACCTAACTTGCCACATCAAATATTTCATGCAATTTATATTTGTGCCAAATTGACAGAGGGTTCAAGTGCCTTTTTTTGTTTTCTTCTTTTTTTGTTATTATTTGTAGATGAACCTATTTCGAGCTTTTTATCGGCCTATATGGGGGTTCACTCTTTTAACATTAATCTTCTCCATTCACAAAGACCGCTTAAGGGGAGACAAGTCCGAACCATGTGGTTCGATCAATGATGGTAAATCATCAATTTGTGGCATACTGCGAACTATTTTATGGTCTCAAAGAGTGTTTACTTCTCCCAACACTAACCTTTTCCATTCACAAAAGTTGCTTAAGGGATATAAGCGTCATATTGCTTATGCTGATTGATGTTGGTAAACCACTAAAAGCTCTTTTTTTTCTTAACTCCTGACCCTCCAATCAACTGACTTTCAGACATTAAAATTCAATTTTAAGATATGGCAAGTCAAGATGAAATCTCACAGAGTATTAGTAATCATGCAAAAATTTATTCTTTAAGTGAATAAGTGCATCCATTCTCAAATAAAATGTTGCTTAAACTTGTTATATTTTATATAAATTTACAGAGAAAATGTTTTCGTGCTAGTTATTTGAAGTATATCAACTTGAACCAATGAAATTAAAATTCCATCAAACTAAGTAAATAGAGCAAAATTTAGAGAATCCTAATAGAAAGAAGACAAAATAGGGAAATAAAAAGGGCAAATGATATCAAATTAGAGCTAATCCTAAATCAAGCTATATACAACTAACATAAAAAATTGCAGAGTAAATTAATTCACCTCCCCCACATTTAGTTCACATTATACTCAATGTGGTCACAAGCAAAATAAGCAGATAAAAGAAATCAAAATCGGAAGGAAAAGAGGACTGCCCTATTAATTCGAAGGAACGGGGAGAGGACTGTTGGCGTGGCGAGGAAGCCAGAATCTCCTTGATTTGTTTGATGTCTGCCTCAATTTCGTTGACTTTGTCCGTGAGGATCGTGAACTTAGCTTTGAAACTTTCATCCATAGTAGTGCATAAGCCAACAATTGCATTGAGCTGCATTTGGATCGTAGAATTTAAGGTAGTGTGAGAAGGACCTGCTACAGTTACTAAAATTTAGGTGGTACTTCTAGTATTTTTAGTTCAATGAAAATCAAAATCAAGAGTCCCACTTTATCACAATCACTATCTTTTAGTGAAACTTCCACAACCAACAAACAAACTCAATAAAAAACCCATGTCAATCAAACCGAAATCTAATCTCATCATAATTTACTCTTCAAAAAGCTCTCAAAAAAATTTCAAATTTCAACCTGTATTTGCCAATCCATAATTTTCAACCAAGAAGTTCAAAGAAATGAATACCTTCGGTTCTAGAGAAGTTGTGGGATAAACCGAAAATCGAAAGGAGAAATCGAACCGAGAGGTGGCTCGCGGGCTACCGGTGCGTCGTTCACCGTGGGTTGAGCAAAAGAGAGGTCTGATGGGTGAGGGTTGTATGGGTTGGGCGAGAGAAATAGATCTGATGGGTAAGGGAGTTGGGTGTGGATGGTGATGTGGGTTGAAAGGAGAGAGAGTTTTAGTGTAGGTGTTGTCAATAGAAGAGAGAGAGAGTGAAAGGAGAAATGGGTGTGGGTGGCGGTTTGAAAGGAAATGGACCCTAAGAGCTAGTCATGTGTGTCCTCTTTAAAAATTGTGAAAGTTCTATTATGCCCTTCCTTAATCCCACTTCAATACTAAAAAGAGAGAAAAAAAAATAGACATGCATTCGGTATTTATGTCTTCTCGTACCCCCACCATTAAAACACACCGTATGGTGGTTCTCTTCCTACAACTAAAAATTAAAATAGACCAAAGTGAAAGATGAAAAGAACATAGACGACAATATTATGAGCAATGTTATGGGCAAAACAATGTATCATAATAAGTCATAATTATTTATTTTTACTAAAAATAAAATTACGAATAAAAATTAAACGAAAGGGAAGAGAGTAGTTTTGGTTTATAGTCTCAGCTAGACTTACCTGTTCTGGTCCTCATTCAACTAGGGGATCACCCAATGTGATTCTATCAACTGGAGTTGTTTGAAACCCAGCATAGAACGGTTTGAGTCAGTGTCAGTTAACCTTGAAAGTCTTACATATATCAAGACTTTTGATTTCCATAGCACCATGAGACTTTTGATTTCCATAGCACCATGAGGGAAAACGTTAGTTACCACGAATGGTCCAATCCACCTTGTTCGTAATTTTTTGGGAAATACTTTAGTCTTGAATCATACAGTAAGACTTTTTGGTTGACTGAGAACTCTTTTCTACTGATGGAGTCATAATGAAACATATTTGTTTTCTCCTTGTAGATTTTTAAGTTCTCGTACGCATCATTCCTTATTTCTTCTAACTCTTGTATTTGTAACTTGTGAAATTCTCCAGCTTCATCCAACTTCATATTGCAATGCATGACTGCCCAGTATGGCTTATGCTTGATCTCCATAGGTAAGTGGCATGGTTTCCCAAATACTAATCGGTAAGGGGACATACCGATAGGTGTTTTGTATGTTGTTCCATAAGCCCACAACGCATTGTCCAACCTCAAACTCCAATCTTTCCTGTTCGGATTCACCGTTTTCTCGAGGATGGTCTTTATATCCCTGTTGGACACTTCTGCTTGTCCATTAGTCTGTGGATGGTATACTGTAGAGGTATGATTAATCACTCCATACTTTTTGAAATTAATCAATTTATTGTAGAAGTGAGTCCCTCTATCACCGATCACTAATCGTGGTACTCCAAACCTATTAAAGATATTGGTCTTGATGAAGCTTGCAACTACCTTTGCATCATTGGTTTTGGTTGCTTTGGCTTCCACCCACTAGGATACATAATCCATAAGCAGTAAGATGTACATGTTGCCACACGATAGAGGAAACGGGCCCATGAAATCCATTCCCCACACATTAAACACTTCACATATTAAGATGGTGCTCAAATTACCAGACTTTTGGTAATTAACACAGGACTTGCAAAAGAGAAATGAACTATGATGTAGACTAGGCCAATACAATCCACTCTCTAAAATTTTCCATGCCGTCTTATTGGGGCACAAATGGCCGCCACATGCGTATGAGTGACAAAACCACAAGACCGACTCTACTTTAGAATATGGAATGCACCTCCTTAATATTTGATCAGAACAAATCTTCCACAGATAGGGTTCATCACAAATGTAGTATCTAAACTACTTCTTTATTTTGTCGTTTTCATGCTTAGTCAAGTCGTTAGGCAAAGAGTGTGAAACAATATAATTGACAATATTAGCATACCATGGTGATTTTTCAGAGGCAATGAGGGCAAATTCGTTAGGAAATTTATCTCCGAAAGGCGTTGTATCTTCACTGATAGGCAATCTGCTCAAATGATTAGCTACCAAAATTTTCAATCCTTTTTTATCCCAATTCTCCAAATCGAACTCTGACAGCAAAAGGATCCACCTTATCAATCTTGGTTTGGTCTCTTTTCTCTTTAACAAATATTTGAGGGTTGCATGGTCAGGGTAAACTATCAGTTTGGATCCCAATAAATAGAATGAAATTTATCTAAGGAAAAAACAATTGCCAGCAGTTCTTTTTCAGTAGTTGAGTAGTTGCATTATGCGCTATCGAGTGTCCTAGAGGCGCAGTAAATTACATGTGGGTCTTTACCATGACACTATCCAAGCACTACGCCCATAGCCTGATTGCTGGCATTACACATTATCTTGAATGGTCTACTCCAATCAGCTGGGTGGATTATCAAAGTTGTGACAAACATCTCTTTAAGAGTATCAAAGGCATTTTTGCAAGAATCATCAAACTGGAACTCCACATCTTTTTGTAGCAATCTATAAAGGGGTTATGATATATTTGAGAAATTTTTGATAAACCTCCTGTAAACTCCTGCATGTCCAAGGAATGAACAAATCTCTTGTACGCATACGGGGTAAGGCAGTGATTTAATAATATCAACTTTCGATTTATCAACTTGAATTCCCTTCTTAGAAACTATATGGCCTAAAATTAATCCTTGGTCTACCATAAAATGACATTTCCCATAATTTAAAACCATATTTATTTCTAAAAATCTTTCTAGAATTTTTGCAAGGTTAGAGAGACATTCATCAAATGAGTTTCCATAAACAGTGAAATCATCGATGAATACCTCAATAATATTTTCAATAAAATCTAAAAAGATACTAACCATACAACGTTGGAACGCGCCCGGTGAATTGTAGAGTCCGAACGACATTCTCCGGAAAGCACAAGTTCCAAAAGGGCAGGTGAAGGTGGTCATATCTTGGTCTTCAGGTGCTATAGGTATTTGGTAAAATCCTTTGTATCCGTCAAGACAATAGTAATGGGATTTTCCCGCTAGCCTTTCCAATATTTGGTCAATGAATGGTAGGGGAAATGGTCCTTCCGATGCAGGCATCCAACTTCCTATAGTCGACACACATGCGCCAGCCATTTTGGACGTGAGTTGGAACCATCTCTCCGGTTTCATTTTGCACAATCATTATGCCTGTCTTTTTGGAACATGTATTGGACTTGCCGACTTGCGCTATCAGAAATTGGGTAGATAACCCCAACATTAAAAAGACGCATAATTTATTTTTTGACGACGTCCATCATCAAGGGATTCAACCTCCGCTGTGTTTATCTTGTGGGTTTATTGACTGACTCCATCAAAATTCTATGTCTGCAGGTTGAGGGGTTGATCCCTTGTACGTCGGCTATGTCCAAGCGATGGCTCTTGTGTGTTCCCTCAAAACTTGAATTAATTCCTTTTCTTCTTGCCATTCCAATTTGTTAGAAATAATTACAGGTAGAGTTTCATCTTCTCCCAAATAAGCATACTTGAGATGTCCTGGCAATGGTTTGAGCTCTAACTTTGGTGCTTCCAAAATAGATAATGAAAGTTTAGTGTGAGTGTTAGGCAATTTAAGTTTTGGAACAAAATTTTTCCAAGGTAGATTACCTTCCAACTCACTTACCACAGCAAGCAATTGTTCACTCAAGACAAAATAATCAACTAATGACTTAATATCATTTTCGCACAAAACAGTTTGCAATATATCTTCCTGACTCAACTAAAAAATTTGTTGTACCAATGGTTCAACAATTTCAATTCCACACACATATTAAATTTCATTACCTCCCCATCGAATTCCATGGTTAAAGTTCCGTCATAAACATTAATCTTATTTCTTGTTGTAGTTAAAAATGGTCTTCCTTGCAAAATATCATTGGTTCTAGGGAAATGATCATTGTCCATATGAACAACATAAAAATTTGCTAGAAAATTTAATTTATTAACTTGAATTAAGACATCCTCCAATACCCCATCTGGATAAACAATTGATCTATCTGCCAATTGAATCATAATTCCAGTTAAGGACCAACATTTAGGGACTTGTAAATTGATGAAGGCATTACATTTATTGAAGTCCCTAAATCATAAAGTGTTGAACACCAACATTACCAATTTTATAGGGAATAGAAAATATACCTCTGTCCGTGCACTTGGGTAGCAACTTTCTTTGAATTATCACAGATACACTTTCATTCATACTTACCTTCTAGAACCCGACCAGCTTCTTCTTGTTTGTGCATAAATCCTTCAAAAATTTCACATACTAAGGTAGTTGTTTGATGGCATCAAGTAAGAGAATATTTACCTCAACTTTGCAAAAAGTCTCCAAAATTTCTTTCTCCTCTTTTTCCTTTCTTGATTTTTCCAAGCATTCTGGAAAAGGAGGTTTAATTGCAATTGCATTAGGTTCAGTTTGTTTCTGTTCACCTTATGGATTTTTCTTCTTTTCTGGATCAACCAATTTAATCTCTTCCTCTATAAAACCCTTATGCCCACGATATGTCTCACAATGTATGTCCTGTAATTCCCTTCCACTTTTTAATGTCACATCATTGATGTTTTGTTTAGGATTTACCTCTAATTGTGAAAGCAAATGCCTTTGGGACTCTATTTTGCTCATGGATGATGCGATTTGAGATATTTGTCCCTCTAAGGTTTGGAACCTTGCTTCTATGGATTGTTGAAATTTTTCAGTGGATTGTTGAAGTTGTTGGGTAGATTGTTGAAGTTGTTGGGTGCTGGCAGCCAAGTTTTTCACCATATCCTCTAGAGAAGGTTGTGATCTTTCTCTATTCTGATATCCAGGATTAAATGGTCTTTGCTGGAAATTCTGAGGACATGGGTTATTTTGTGGTGTTGAACCGTATCGAAGATTGAGATGATCCCTCCATCCTGGGTTATACATGTTGGCATAAGGATCATATCTCATTGATGTCTGTCCTGGAAATCCCCCTCCTGCATTCAGTTGTTCTGGATTATCTTGAAGTGTAGGACACATGTTAGTCGGATGGTCCGGTTGAGTGCAAATGCCACATAATTTCATTGGTCGTGATGGTGTTTGAGCTACCATAATTTTTCAACGAAGTCGGTCAGTTGAGAAATCTGAGATTGCAAGGATGATGTGTTTACCTCATGAACCCTTCTTAGTGGCTTTTGGTTAGTCCTAAAATTTTAAGCATTTGATGCCATGATGCTAAAATTTCGGGCTTCTTGAGGTGTTTTATTGACAATAGCTCCTCCATTTGCAGCGTTCATCATCTTTCTCTTGATATAGGATAATCCCTCATAAAAATATTATATGAGGTTTTGCTCTATGATCCCATGTTGTGGGCACGACGAACACAATCTTTTGAATCTTTCTTAGTAGCCATGCAATGTCTCTGAGTCCTTTTGCTTGATGGAACATATTGCTCTTTTGATCAGGGTAACTCGATTTGTTGGAAAAATTTTATCAAGAAATAATCTGGCCATATCATCCCAAGTAGCAATTGTTCTGAATGGTAGATAATAAAGCCAATCTTTGGCTGCATCTGTAAGAGAAAAAGGGAAGGCTCACAGCTTGATTTATTCAAGAGTCACTCCTTGTGGCTTCATCCCATTGCAGACTATATAGAATTCTTTCAAGTGCTTGTATGGATCCTCATTCTCCTTTCCACGAAAAATGGGAAACAGTTGGATTTGGCCAAATTTCAATTCAAAAGGGATAGTGAGGTCTTCATATGTGATGCACAGTGGTGTGTGGTCTATGGGTGCAGTAGCCATTTCCCTGAGTGTTTGATTGTTCACAGCCATAGGAACTATTTCTTTAAGTTCAATGAATGTATCTTCTTGAAGGTCAAACTCTGGTTCACTTGTAGTTCCTTGAGTCATAGATCTTTCAGCAATGGAGGCCAGTTTTCATAGCTTTGTCTCATTCCTTAGTCTTTTCGCAATTTTCTCGATTTCACTGTCAAACTCTAATTCACATGCAGGAGAAAATTGAATCATACAATAAAAAGAAATTAGGAATTAAATTTCACAAAAACACTTTCCCGGCAACAATGCCAAAATTTGATGGTTGTTGACCACTAAAAATAAATTCTCATCCTCAAATTAAATTTATAGTAGTGGAAAGCGAGGTCGACCCCACAAGAAAGTATTGAAAATTAAATTCCTTCTAGAGCCAATAAAAATGCAAATTTTGTGAGAAGTAAGAAATCTGTAAATGAAAAGAATGAAGCAGAAATGAATTTTATCAAAATAAGTATCAATAGAAAACTTCTTCGGTTGAAGGTCTAATCTCAATTTCAGATTTATTACTTAATCATTGGTGCAAGGATCTCACCTAATTCGCTAAGTCAGTTCTAGTTGTCAAAAACACTTTTGCAACTAATCTTTCCTTATGGGTAAATTAGTACAGAGATCCTCTACTTACTAATTCTAATCATTAGACAACCGTAGGAGACGCTTCAATTAATTTAATCTAACGACTGCATTAATAAATAGAAAGACCCAACTCTAACCAATGAATTCAAGACGTTTGATTCATTTAAGCTAGCCTATCTTATTTCACAAGAAAATTTATATACGTGCTAGGTATATGCACCTTTTGATTTACCACTAATTATAGGTTTAGATGACAATTATTGATCCATTAACCTATATGGCAGAACACAATTCGAGCAAGGCGAATAACGACGTCAATTGGACGTTTATAGGAACTATGTTAAACAAATTTAATAGAAATAAAATTGATAATGAAATAGGTAAAGAAATCAGATAAGAACAATTAAACATCTCAAGTGGAATAAATATGACATCTTGATTAGCTTTCAATCGAAATAAAAAGTATTTAGTCAATAATGGCTATTAGAAACAATAAGAAAAACTAAGAGAAAAGTATTATGAAGAAACTAAGTTGTGTTTTTTCCTTTAAGTTGCCTATCCTATTTATAAGAAAAATCCTGAAACAACCCATACATATCCTATAGATTAGGGATATGAAGTTACAACTAATTATTTTTTATTCTAATCTACTAAAATCGTGACTACAAAGTCTTTCATCTTCACGTCTCTTCTAATGATATTCGAATTTGAATTAAATTTCTTCTATCTTAATTGATCTGTAATTTCTGCTCGGTTGTGCCCTTAAGTCTCAGGATCATAAAATCATCACGTTCTCTAATTTAACCTGTGAAAATTCAAAACTTGTCAGCACAACAAGTATTTTAAAACTAATTTATCAAAATTAAACCCATATTAATAATATAAACACAACAAAAACTTCTAATTAACAAGAATCTACCAAATGAAAGCGAAAAACCCCACACACACTTTCAGTTGACAACTCATATATTGCATTTTGCCAATCCAGAATAGAAAACTTAAGTCTAAGGTTGCCCCTAAGACCTAGTGTTGCCTCCATTCCAACCCATGCTAACACATTGAGAACATGGTATAGCTCCATAAAGCAATGTCTACTCTTTTCTTATGATAACTCCAATCCTACTGAGTTTAGGGTTCACAAATTCTCTTAGCTCTTATAAACATAACTTGTGATATAATACCATTATAGCAATATCAATAAGTGAAACGATGAAGATTTATAAATGCTATCTAGTGCCCCACAGTTTTAAGTGATGCAAAGATTTTTGAAGTTGGTAAGCTCAAGGGTAGAATTGTAACACCCCTTACCCGAATTATGGTTAACCCGGATAAAATATGTACTTCCTTTATTTATGTCTAATTTATTCATTATTTACAAAGAAACTATTAATTAACTACTACAAAAGAAGAAATACCTATGTAAATCTTCTGACACAACTTAACTATAAGAAATGCCTCCATGATAATTCTTTTTTTTTTTTTAAATCTTTTGACACAACTTAACTATGTATTATTTCATATTCCCATATTGTTATAAATCATTTAGTTTTGTGAAATCTATAATTTAGTATTTTATTTTTTCTAATTTAATCTCATATTATTTTTATAATCTTAGTACCCGCAATGTTACAAGTTAATCATAATTAATATCCTTATTTATAAATAACTTATTATATTTTCATAAATTATTCCTAAACATTATAATTATTTAGGAATAAAATTTTTGTATGTCGCAAATAATTATAACATTTGTGTATAATCATAACATGCATTTATATTTTACTAGCAATTGTAATATTAATTTATAAAAATATAAGGGCTTATTTGTAAATAATTAAAAATATACCATTATATTTTATAAATAATTGTAATATTTAAAAGAATTTCAAGACTTATTTGTAATTAATTATAATATATAGACTTATTTATCAAAATTTTTATATAGAAGAAAAAAAATTAATTCTCAAATAAGAATATAAACGACTAGAAAAATAAAAATACAGTTACGACATCTCGTCGGATAATATATGAAATTGAGTAGCAGAAATAAAAACCTATAAAAATCATCATTTTCGGATCGAGTGTTGGTAATATATTCACTATTAAAAATTTCTATATCAATATTAAAGAATTCAATATTACGATCATAATTCTTTTTTTAAGCATATTTTGTTTATTTAGATATTCAAGAAAAAAGTGATGCTAATTTCTTCAAATTATTCCGGTGGTTCGCCTCCTTTCTCTTTTAGCAATTTACTATTATTTGGGTACCTATAGTCAGTAATAAGTAGCTATTGGAAGAAATATGCTTTTGTTCATAGAAATTCAAGTGCAATTCTCTCCCTTAATTTGAATGCCATGAATAGAGAGCATTGAGACGAAATACATGAGCAGGTAAACAAAATATAATTGATTGAATGTTCTTGTATTTATGAACATGTATTTGTAGTTGAAAGAATAATATTGAAAAGATATATCAAAAGGAAATAAATCCAAAATGAGGATTCCAATCTAAGACGCCACTTTTAATGTTTTCCCATATGTCTTCATGAA
>CAOGCB010293408.1:0-17805 GCA_948266635.1 Cnidoscolus chayamansa
TTGTTGACAACCTTGAAAAATGCCCCCAAGTATTTTTTATGTATTGATAATAAGTGTGGTAGATAGAAAGGTTGATCTAATATCATATGGAAAATAGGCACTAAAGAAGTAAGATTATCTTCCCATTAAACTGCAAGCTCCACAACAATAAGTAGCAATGGTTCATGTTCTCTAATTATCCACCTGCTACTGTTATTTTTAGATTTTGAAATATTGACGGGTCATTTTTGTGTATTATGCTAGAAATACTCTTTATCCATTTGATTGAACTTATATGGTCCATGATTTATATATGTATATACAAACATCCTTTGTATTTGAAATTGAGATGGAAGTTGTTGGTTTTGGTCAATTTCTGTAACCTGTCATGAATTAATTAACTGTCACTATGTATATTAATTTGTGCAAAAAGAATACAGAAAAAATGGCAGTGTCCAATACTAAAAAATAATAAATAAAAAGTCATCAATCTTTCGAAGTCTTTGCATGAACTAAAAGAAGACTATTGAGTCAATATGTGTCCTTTAAATCATAAAAGCATTCATTCATTATATCATGTGCTTTCTCATCACTTTCTCTTTATTTATTTATTTTTCTTTTTCCTTCCCAACACGAGTCAAAATCCCATGTCTCTCTCTTGATAAAGGATGCAAGATTTGCAGGAGATGTCACCTTTGTAGTATTATGTATGTCTAAGAGTATGTCATGCATTGCTATATAGGAATATCCACAAATGGGAATTTGATGGTGCAATTTATTATTTAATATTGAAAAGTTTTATTACCCTTGTAGGCATAATCCATTCTCACCATCTCATCTTATTTAGCTTAAAATAGTTTTTCCCACTTATTAGAAAAACAAATTATAATAAGAATTTTGGCATTAAAGATGACTCAATTAGGTAGGGATCATTTATATTATATGTATGTATATATGTTTG
The DNA here is from genome assembly GCA_948266635.1 of Cnidoscolus chayamansa. Taxonomy (NCBI): domain Eukaryota; kingdom Viridiplantae; phylum Streptophyta; class Magnoliopsida; order Malpighiales; family Euphorbiaceae; genus Cnidoscolus; species Cnidoscolus chayamansa. The sequence goes on from CAOGCB010293408.1 coordinate 941, forward strand.
TTTTAAATTCAGAGACATAATTTCCTTATTATAAAATAATTAATTAAAATTTGCATTCTAATATCTATTTCCATTTTTATTATTTGTTTATTATTATTATTATTATTATTATTATTGATTCTAATTAGCTAATAATTATCAAAATAACATAAATTATTTAAGAATATAACAAATGGGCTAAAAAATTTTAACATTTTGATTTGTGGATCGTAATCTATAGAAAAATTAACTAATATCATGAATTTGCCTGAATACTTCACTTTATAATTATATACAGAAAATTAAATTTTACATGAATAATTATTTTTCCCAAAATAGGATTTTTGATAAAATTTGCTTTTAAAAAGAAAATGCATTATTAAGATTTAATTTATAATTTAAATACTATAAAATAAATATTCTATCGATGTGTTTAATTTGGTAAGTTTTTGAATTTGAGTTTTATTATTTTCAATAAATTGTATTTTAATTAAATTAAATTTTGAATAATTTTAAAAATGATATTTTATTTATAATTTTAATTTTAAAAATATATTTTTATTTATAAATAATAATTTTAATTAAATGAGTGTTGTTTATAAACTTATAAATAATATTTTAAGTCTTAATAAATATATGCAAAATTTAAATATGACTCATTTAATAAAAGAGTTAAAAAAATAAAATTTAATTCATTTAGAAAATATATCCAGTTTCATTAAATTTTTATTGAATTTAGCTTTGAATACCTCATTTTATTTATTGTTTTAATTTTTATTTTTAAAATTTTGAAATTGAACTTTCATATTATTTTTTTATATTCTAATTAATTTCAAAAGTTTTTATTTTTAAAATCTCAATTAAACATTGATATAACCAATTTGAGATTTTGCCATTGTCTAAATTTGTTTATAAATTAAATCGTGTTAAATTTGATTTAAAATAAACTAATTATCAAATTGACACTATTTCATTTTAAAAGGAATATTAAAAAAAAAAACCCAAAAGCTCAATTCTAAAATTAAATTGGAATAATTAGTTTTATATTGTTAAAATTTAATTTTATTAATTAAAATATCTATATAATTTTAAAATTATATTAAAATATTTTCATTATTTTAATTAATTATTAAATATTCATTTATTTTTAATTTAATGTATTATTAATTTAATGAAAAAAAAATCTATTTACTCTCAATTACATAATAATATTATCTGTCTATATATTTAATTGTAGAATTATTTTGTAGTATTTTAAAAAAGAAATAAATTGAATTAAAAAACTTAATTGAAAATATGAATTAAATTTTAAAAAATTAAAATTTATTTAATTTAATTATTTTTATTTAAAACTAATGAAATGAATAAAGAAATAACCCATATAAAAAAATTGATAAAACTGAAAAAAAAAATAATAAAAGTACGACACGACACGCGTGACTAAAAGCGCGTGGAATCCGCATATCCCTTTTTCCACTTTTTTCTACGCCGTGGGCCCTTGCCTGATACCAACCAGTAAAGTGTTTCTCCGTCCTCGGATCGCTATTGTCAGCACTCAAATATCTCCATCCAACGGTCTAAAACTAACACAGACATACACTCGAGAGAATGAGGAAAATTATTATGCCGAGCCTAACTCCGAATCTGAGACTCTCGGGTACGAGCCCAAGGTTGGGAATGAGCCAAAAAATTTTATTTTATTTTATTTTTATTTATTCCATATTTTAGAAGCTTATATTATAGTAGTTCATGAGATTTATAATTTTTGGACAGCCACTGTATCTATCGATCGCTCCTCTATCTTCGGCTCTCTGGTCCGAATTTCCATAATTTCTCTCACTACTGCGTGCTTCAGTTTCTAGAGAGAGAAAGAAGGTCTTCACCTCAGTTTTTTTTTTCCTCCCTTTTTTTCTTTGGGAAAAAAAAAACTGAAATTTTGAGCTTAAAAGCCAAAGAAAATAAACATATTGCACCACAAATTTGCATTTCTTTTTTGGCTTCTTTTAATTGATCAGTCCTAAGAAAACGGCACGCCGTTTTTCCTTGTTCTTCCCTCCTCTGTGTCAAAAGAACCCTAAATTCTCGCTTCCTCAGATCACGCAAGCTGTCAAGTTTGGTAAACACTTTTGGTGCTTCTGCTTTGGCGCGCTCTGGGTCTTTGGTGATTGTACTTCTTTCAGCTGGAAGTGAGTAATTCCAGTGTTAATTATGTATTTTTCCTTCTTAATTGTCCTGAAGTTAGCTCGGAAATGGTTCACTTACTTGGTTGTATTTGAGGGGGTCAGCGATGGGTTGGTTGTTTTGTTTAGGGTTTTCTAAAGGTTGGAAGTTTATGGTTTAATCTGCTCCAGTTTTATATTATCACGCTATGAATTTTGCGTCTCTTTGTACACTTAAAGCGTGTCTTCAATTCCGTAGCTTGAATTAATTTCTGAATATGTCCTTTTGCTTTTTCATTGCTTTTGTGTTTTTATCTAAGTGTCTGGTTTTTTGTTGGATTTCATTTTTATTTCTGCGCGAGTAGTTACTTTGAATGCTATACTCCAGTATCTTCAAAGTCGCTTTACAATTAACCGGAGAAAAAAAAAAAGGTTGAACCTGAGTTAGTGTGGCGTTCACTTGGTTAGCAAGAAAGTTGACGTTATTATTATTTTTTTTTAATTCCCACGTTATTATTTGTCCCCTAAGCACTCAAACCGGAAAAAATAACAGATTCTTTAAGGGCGCTCATAGAAGATGGAATGCTTAACTGCACTACTGCTTGTTTTATTGGGATTGCCTGATGTTTATGTTTGCTGTAAATGCTATCTATAGACTTGAGGTTTTAGCAAGTGTTAGTGAACGTTGTTGTTTGATTTATTGAGTATCAATTTTTATGTCTTGCAAGCTGTCTTTTAGCGTCCTTCTTCCTTGCAATTTTTTCATGTGCATGTTTTTGGTTTTCCTAGCTTCATTCGTTTGAATGAACTTCTGCAGGATGACAATTTGAGGTGTCATTTGGAGTGGTCCGAATAAGTACTGATCATATGTATGGCTAGACCTGCTTTTTACACAAAAAGATAGCTGAAAGGATATTGGATTTTTTTTAATTTTTAATGCCTGGAGACGAACTTGAGGAGGGGATCTGCAATCTATATGAGCTAGACAACTCTTCCCAGTGGCATCTATCTCAGGCTATTGGTGGCAATTGGCCAGTACTTGATTTCAATCAGTGGGTTGGAAATCATACACAGATTGGGGCGCCACAGAATTTCAATCTGAAGAACTACAACTTACAGCAATTAGGTATAAATGATACACACTGCTTATGGAATCATCTTAGCATATCTTCTCATTGGGTTGTTATAATCTACATTTACAGTGCTTCCTGATACAGCTTATGCAATTTCCCTTATTTGTCTTGAATGAGAAAAGGAAACTTGGGTTTATGAACTCCGATTATTAATTGCACTTTGAGACATTTCTTTCATGCTTACGTGGCTATGATTTTTTTTTCCTATTTTGCAGATTCTGTGACAGGAAATGATGTTAAGCTTCTCTGTGTGGCATTTGACCAAAACTATATGCAATTGACTCCAACTCCAGAGCATTCCAAGAGTCTCACCATTAAAAATCCACTGAATGCAAATGAATTCTTGCATGGATGCCAGAATTTCCAGTCAAATCAAAACCAGCCAGGAATTTTCGGTGAAAGCACCTGTTATGATCAGCGAACTTTGACTTCCAGAGGCTTTTCTATCTTTAAATCACATCCGGAAAATGAGTGTGCAGACAGTCCCACCTTGACAACAAATTCAGAAAGATCAGAGATTACAGAAGCTTCTAGTGATTTCAATTATCTTAGAGGGCAGCAACAGCTTGTTAGGGACCAACAGCTGAGTGCTTCACAGCCTCAACCAATGCAGCAGCCTGGGTTTAATGACATGCAATTGTTGCAGCAGCACATAATGTTCAAGCAGCTGCAAGAATTTCAGAGACAGCAGCAGCTTCAGCAGCTAAGTGATTTGAGGCAACAGAGCTCCTTAAACCAGTTTTCTGCTATTTCTAGACAGGAAGCTGGGGGTCAGTTGTCAACTCTCATAAGTGGAGCATCTGTTCATGATACATCTCAAATGCTTAGGAACTGGATGCATCGAGGTGCCTCTCCTGCTGCGTCTAATAAAGTTGTCCTCTCTCAAGAGCAAGATCAGGGTTTAGGTTCCACAGGTTTTGCTCCTCAGCAGCTTGATGTCTCTTTATATGGTGCTCCTATTTCTAACACTAGAGGCAATATAAGTCAATATCCTCATCTCCAAGGACCATCTCATGATTCCGTCAATATGTTGGCCAAAGCTACTGGTCAATTACAAAAGACTATAATGCAGTCTACCGAGTTTAGTAATCCCTTTTTAGGAGATCAGCCTGCTGGTCCTCTAGATCTGGTAGGCTTATCGCAAGGGGCTTTGATATCTAAGCAGGAACTTCAGATGAAAAATAATTTTGGACAAGTTCCTGTTCAGGGTTTAAATACTGGAGTTTTTCCAGGAAATCTTCTGGAGGATAATATTCCACAGGGCAATACATCTGTGAAGGAATTTAATGGCACAAAAGAACCAGCTGGCTGGCCTTCAATGCAGCAAACAAAACAACTAGGGACTTCTCAAGCTTTGGTTCCTCTTGATCCAATTGAAGCAAAGATTTTGTACAATACGGATGACAACATTTGGGATGCTTTTGGAAGTCACCTCAAGACAGATGCTGGAGCCTTTGGCAGCAGATTGGAACATCCAGACTCATCCTATGCATTTCCTTCTATTCAGAGTGGGAGCTGGAGTGCGCTTATGCAGTCTGCTGTGGCAGAGGCTTCTAGCAGTGATGCTGGAGTACATGAAGAGTGGAGTAGCTTGACTTTGCAAAACACAGAGCAGTCAACTAATAATCAAATTTCAAACTTGATGAACAGTGAGAAGCAACAGACTGGCTGGATCGATAACTTGCAGAGTGGCTCCTCCTTCAGTTCAAAGCCTTTTCCTATTATTACAGATACCAGCATGAACTCAAGCTTCCCTGGCTTTCAGCAAACAGGAACCCAATTATCAGTTGAAAAGAAAAGGGATATTTGCCAGGATGTCTCTCATGAGTCCATTGAGAATTACAACCCTCAGCAGAAAATACTGAACTGTGACAGTCAGAAGGTTCAAACATTTATGCACTCAGATAATGCATGGCCAGGACAAATGTTTGAGCACTCACAAAGTGCTGCACAGCATCAGAAACTATCCTCAAGTGATGTGTCTCTGGACAAGGGCAATGACAGAATGGTAAAAAGTCAATATCAGATGAGTAATGGTCCTCACGTTGCTCTTAACTCTTATGAGGAAGCCAGTGAAACACATGAAAAGAAGCAGATTCGCCATCAAAGGGAAAATTCTGATGAACTCTCAAAAGGCTCATGTGTTCATGAGCAAGGACATCCAGAGCGTTTAAAGTTTTTTGGTAATATTTCCAGCAGCTTAATGAATGTAGATAAGGTGAATGAGCTTCCTGTATTCGTCATGGATACTTATTCTGCTTGATTCTTTCTAGTCATTAATTAGTAATATGTTCTGTTTCTTATCAGGCATCTTTACCTGATTTTCAAGGAAATTCAAGTTTATCAGATGAGGTACCTTCTGGAGTTGATCATGGTTCTAATTCATCTACTGCCTGTCCTAGATCAGTTCTCCCTGATGGTTCAAATGTTTCTGCTCAGACAAGGTAGTTGGTTGTGAATGCTTGTGATGAATTGGAAGCTTATAATGTGTTTAATCTTGTTCTCATTACTGATTAACATCTTTTTCACTCCCAAACTTTTGGCAAAATAGTACTAAAAGTTTTGTTTTTAGTCTAAAGCTGTTCTATGTCCCATTTATTCAATATCTAATGGAATATTTGACTAACATGAACATGGCAGTGAACATATGCTTGAGCTGCTTCACAAGGTTGAACAATCAAAAAATGATGGCTCCAGAAAACAATTTGGATCCACTGATGGTAGTTCTTCAGCTGAAATGCCTGGAGCAGAATCTCATGATACATCTTTCTCTCAACTTTACACTCAGTCTTCTGCTTCTCAAGGTTTTGGTTTGAGGCTGGCCCCTCCATCCCAAAGGTTGGCCAATCCAAACAGTTTTCTCTTTCCTCCAGATGTACCACAGACTTTAAACAATCTGAATCCCAGGCAAGTTATTCCTGAACTGGAAGAGAAAAATCAAGCTTGGTTCACTCATTCTCCATTTCAGTCCTCATCCCCTTCACTTGAGTTGGATCAAAGAGCACATTGGGAAAACAAATCTGGTAGTCTGGGACATAAAAGCTTCTCTCCGTACGTGAATATGCTGGGAAACTCAGCTGCATCATTTTCACCTAGGACTCCACAAGGAAGAAATCAACTTCAAATGCATCCCTTGTCCAACATACCTGTATCATCTCAATCGTTGCAGGCAACCTTACCTAGTGCAACCAGCAGACTCCCACCTTTTAACCAAGCTCCTTCTCAAGAAACTCCACAAAAGATGCACACAGATTCTGTCAGTCAACAGTTTCCAGTTTTGGAGGCTGCTCCTGTATCTCAGCCATCAGTAATGTCACGACAAGGTGAAAATTCAGCAAGGCCTTACAATGTATGGAGAAATGTACCAAGTCAGCGACAACCATTTAGTGTGGAACCTCTCAAGTTCTCCAATTATCCAACCTCCACAGATTCATCAAATAATGATACAACGATCACTCCATGGGCTTCACATGTGGCAAATGATCAAAATTTCATAAAAGGTGTACATAATTCATCAGAAATCGGTGCTTCTTCTAATTCCCAAGGCTTTGACCATGGGGAAGAGCATCTGAGAAAAGAGATTTCGCAACAACAAATGTCCTGTAAGATGCATAATACTTTTCAGCAAGGTCTATCTCAAGGACGGGAGCTTGTTTCTAATGCAACTGCTCTCACATCTGGCCCATTGATGTCTCATGCTCATCAGCAGGACCTTGATAAAGTGACACATGGCAATGACCCTGCACAAACTTCTTCTGAAAAAAATATTGAGTCCTTCAGCCATTCACATAATGACAACCGCAACTACTCTCTTCTGCACCAGGTGCAGGTGATGAATAGTGGTGCAGACAAGGCTTTGGATGTTCATCGTGCTGCTACTTTGGGAGGGCGTCAATTACATGATATGATTTCAAGGTTCAGACAGCCTGTGGATGGAAAACCAAATTCAACATCACAAACCATTTCATTTCAATCTGGGGATAACCAAGTGTCTGGCTGCTCAGGAGAAGAAAGAGACGATCCAACTGTAAAAGCTCCTCAGCATCCTGCTCTTCAATCTATAAATTCTCGAGAGATGGTCACATTGGGTTGCAACGAATCTCATACTCAATCTAGCAGCAGCAGTGTGCTGTCTAATCATACAGATCATGGCCACATTAATCTGCATATGGATCCCTCCTGTTTTAAGCAATTTGGAGCTCTTAGAAATGGACAGATGTTATCAATGTTTGATACTAGATTTGCAAAAGCTATTGCCTCACAGTTCTCTTGTGGAAAGCCTTCTCAAAATATTCATCACTCTTTGGAACAGTTAGATGCTGCTGATACCAGTCAGGGTGGCAGGGTTTGGCCTAGTCAGCTCTTGTCATCCCCATATATGTTGCCTCCAGAAGTCACCAATCAAGGTGTTATTATGAGACCAAAGAAGCGAAAATTGACAATATCTGAGCTTCTACCGTGGCATAAAGAGGTGACTCAATATTCCAAGAGGCTTCAAAATATCAGGTGCTTGCTAATATCCATGTCTATGTGGGTTACAGTTTTTCTTTTCTTCTTTTTTTTTTGCTGCTTTTTTTTTGGATTATATTACCTAAATTGGGATTATTTCCCTTTACCGTTTGATCTGTTGTTGACAATATAGAAATTTTTGCAGTGTGGCAGAACAAGACTGGGCGCAAGCCACAAACCGACTGACTGAGAAGGTGTGCTTCTAGTAAAATGCTTCGTGCAATCAAGATTTTCTCACTGTCAACTGTTCATAATTTCCTTATTTTAAATTGGCAGGTGGAAGATGAGGTTGACATAATTGATGATTTGCAGCCAATGCATCGATCAAAGAGAAGGCTCATATTAACAACTCAGCTCCTACAGCAATTGTTTCATCCTGCACCAGCATCCATTTTATCTGCAGACTCTTCTTCAAGCTATGATATCATATCATACTTCATTTCTAGGTTATCGCTGGGGGATGCATGTAACCTTGCTTACTGCTCGAGAAATGAGTTCCTTGCATCTGTAAACAACAGTAATCTGTGAGTGTCATTCTTTACTATCTGTGAAAAATAAAGTCTGGCAGAAAAAAAAAATTACTAAGGAAAGAGTATAGTTTTGACTGGGGTTTTTTCACCCATCCAAAGCTTATAATATGTCATTTCTTTTGTCTAGGAATTCTGAAAAGCTAAAAAGTTCCGAAAGAAGTGGCGACCAACAATTTTTGGCAGTCATGGAAGAGTTCATTGATAGAGCAAAGAAGTTGGAAAATGACTTCCAAAGGTATTAACAAGTTTTGCTAGTCATAAGAACACTGTGTGACCCTTTAGGCAACTCATTATATAAGCCAATGATTTTCACTCCATGTGCACAATTTTTTCTAAATGAATTCTATTTAATAATGCAGATTTGAGAAGACAGCATCAGTTGTAGACATAAGAACGGAGTTTCAAGAGTTAGAAAGGTTTGCCGTCATTAATCGTTTTGCCAAGTTTCATGTTCGGGGACAAATTGATGCGTCTGGAAGATCAACTTCTGGTTCTTTGAGACCAATTCCGCAGAGAAATATCACAGCATTTCCTATGCCTCGAAATCTACCTGAGGGGGTACAATGTCTTTCACTATGACTACCAACTATTTATCCAAACTGACTCCTCTTTTCTTCTGCATTCTGCATTCCATAGTGTTACCTGTGCCCCTACCAATTCGACTCTTTATTAACTTGAGACACTGGCATGCAAGAAAGGAGTATTGCAAAGTGAGATGGGCAGATCAACTTCAAGTAACCAAGGCCAAATATTCATTTTGAATTAAGGCCATTGATTGTCATTTTTGAGGAAGTAAATATTGTTTCTTGTATATGTTAGTGAAATTCCAAGGAGAATAGGGAGTATTCAAATTAACTTCTAATAGAGCAAGAGGATCAGTATTGTGGATGTCTCTAGTGTTTGTCACATAAATTAGTTAAATTTGGCTTTTATATAATCAATGGCTGCAATTGTTTAGCAACATCCTGGTAGTATTCTCTCTCCCTTCTTCCCATTTGTTTTCAATTTTATTTTTCATTTTCCATTTAACCTCCTTATTTGGTCTTTCCTGTACTATTAGCTAGTAGAACAGGAGAGTTGAGATCATGAAGACATTGGTGAAGATATACATTTAGCTGAAATTACCGAGTCTGAATTTCTCACAGGAGCGTTGCTCGAGGAGTTGGTTGTCCTAGTTTAATTGGATTTTAACTGTAGTGGGGCAAAAGCAGTCCATTGCTTGGACATTTCCTTGTCACATGTATGTGTTGTTGCCTTGACTTGGCACTTTAATGGGGCACCAAAAAGATCTCACTGAAAAGGATGCAGAAACTTCTATGACAACTTTATAAAACATTTGTTTTCCTTGGAAAAGTGCAAAGGTATCAGACATGGATTCTATTGGCCCTCTTGTGTCCCCAAGGGATGATACATATAATGCATATGCTGGAGTAAAAGACAAGAAAAGCCTTTTTAATGACAAAAAAGCAGGTTTTGTGGGGATAGAAGGATGATAAGTACTTGTTTTTTGTTTCAAAATATTGTCTGAAAGCAGCAGTGACACGTCAGTTGTCTTCTCATACTGTCGTCTTAATAACTAACTTGTGTCCACCGTGTCAGTGTCAGTATCAGTATCAGTATCAGTATCTGATCCCCATTCATTATTCATGATTTAGAAAATGATGTAAGAGAGGACGAAAAAGCTGAAAATTCTTTTCCTAAGTACAGGTTGAATAAAGAACAAGAAACAAAAACTGGTCAGTTCTTATATATAAAAAATAATATTTGTGGGGTTGGTTACGTGTTTGCCCACAGGATATCTAATCGCTGCCAGCCGAACAGCCAGCCCTAGCTGACAGTATCTGCAGGGTGTTCGTGTTTTCAAACATCCAAACATTCTGTCGTGAAAATTAATAACAAAGAAAGCACAATTTCTTGTTCAATTCTAACATCAGCTTCAGTGGAAGCTAGTACCATTTTTACTTAAGAGTAGATGGGTCCCAGTGGAAGGGAAGTTCTTAGACATCTTGATTTTTAATTATTTTGGAGTTTCTGTTTGGTGAATGGTCCTTTAGTTTGATTGCCAAGCCGCTCTGCCTTCCTTCTCATTCCCTAATGAAACCCTGATTAGGCTCTTACCAAGGACTTTGTGACCATAGCTTCAAAGGCAGATCATCACGATGGTGGACACTTGCTTCTGAGTGGACGTAACTAAAGGAAAACAAAAAATAATTTCATACGAGTGCACTGATAATGTAGTAAGCATTGATCATATATTTAGGCGTCCTATTGGGCCCTAGTGGGTGGGCATCTTCCAATTGCTCGGTAAAAAGCATAAGAGGAGCGTTAGGCAGTTAGGCCCAATTGCTCGTTCAAGGCCCTAAGAAAATTGTCCATAGAAAGTGCCTCAAGGTGAAATTGGGACTCCAGCCACTTGATGAAGTTGCTAAAATTTGTGCAGGTCTGACCACCTTCTCCATTATTATTTCTAGCAATTTGCTTCAACTCCAAGGAATTTTCTCTTATACTTTTGCCACCAACCAAAAGCTATTACCATTTTGTTAAATAAAATAAAAAAAATAAGAATTCTACCAATCACAAAGGAAATGGAAGAACTTACCTTCATCAGCAATAACTTGTTTGCAACTTCCCTTGACCACGCCATGGCTACATCAGAAGATGGGATGATCACCAACCTCCAAGGTCTTCAGGCTGAGCTCTTCAAGGTTTTTGGACATGGAGATCATTACCAAAGTGACTTTTCTTGGGTTTTGAGATGGATATTCCCTTCTTGAGCTGCTAATTTCTGGCAAAGCCCAGTGATCTATGCCCACCAGAAGAGCTCAAATCCACGATCCTCAGGGCCCAATTCAAGAAAAGTTTGTTTAACATATAATTAGTTATCGAGCAAAGTTTCATACTGGGATTTCAATGTATTTCCAAACTTACTAGCTGCACTTTACATTATTTATTGTGCGATTAAAGATTTTAATTTGTGACTAAAAACCTCTTCTTTTTTTTTATATTTTCAGCCTCTAATTTCAGGATTCAGTCAAATTTCTTTAATGTGATGTGCGGATTGGAAATGGAGAAGATTTGTTTTAAGTTGGTGGTCCACATTCCAATGGTGAAGTGTTTAATTATTACTACGTTTTGTCTTCTATAATTAATGTCTTTTTCTATACAAAAATTCGATGTCAGCTTTTGTTCTTTAAGTATATTAATTTTCACTGTTGAGCTTTCAATTATATTGGGGTCGATTTAGAAATGCAAGTGAGACAATTGAAGTTACGTAAAAAAGTCCAAACTTCAGACTTCGATAGCGCCGTGCCAATAATGAAAGAACAAGAACAAAGAAAACACAAACAGAGCTAAAAGATAATCTAAATAAATTGAAATGTCAGAAATCGAATTGTTGATTCCAAGTTCAAGATTCCATTCAGCATCGAACAAGATGACAATTTCTCGAGTGTTGGAAGTTTCCTTCCAGCCTCCTTAATTACAGTCTACACCAAAGAAGCTTGTAATCTTCGGACTGCCTCTCGAGCAGCATGAGCAATCTACACATCCTAGTAATCCCTTATCCAGTACAAGGCCATGTCCTTCCTCTTATGGAACTCTCTAAATGCTTAGCCAAATATGGCTTCAGAATCACACTTGTAAGCCCAGCATATAATCATCAGCTGATCAAGGAAGCCTCCAACGGTGATATACGTGATCTGATTCGTCTAGTTTCAGTTCAAGATGGAATCCAATCTTCGGAGGATAAGAATAAGCCTGGGAAGTCATCTGAAGCAATCTTGAGGGTTATGCCAGGCAAAGTAGAGGAGCTTATTGACGAAATCAATGCATCAGGCAGTGATAAGATCAGCTGTGTCCTCGCTGATCAGAGTTTTGGATGGGCCTTAACAATTGCAGAAAAGAAGGGAATTCGTCGAGCTGCCTTCTGTCCGGCAGCAGCTGCACAACTGGTCCTGGGGCTCAGCATCCCGAAGCTGATAGATGATGGAATCATAGACGAGCATGGTGGGGCAGTTCTAGTATTGCCAACTTTCTTGCTAGTCTGTCTTTAATAAGTTGTTATTCAGTAATTGTGATTTTATTTCCAATTACAGGAACCCCAACAAAAAAGCAGATAGTTCAGATTTCACCAGCAATGCCAGCCGTTTGCACTGCCAACTTTGTGTGGGCCTGCCTTGGCAACAAGGAAGCACAGAGGAATATTTTTGGACTGATGGTTCGGAACAACAAATCAGTCAAGTTGACAGATTGGCTTCTCTGCAACTCAACTTATGAGCTTGAGCCTGGAGCATTTGACTTGGCTCCACAGGTACTTCCTATAGGCCCACTTTTAGCAAGCAACAGACAAGGAGATTCAGTAGGAAATTTCTGTCCAGAGGAAACAACTTGTCTGGCATGGCTGGATGAGCAGCCATCAGAATCTGTCATCTATCTTGCATTCGGAAGTTCAGCTGTTCTTGATCCAACCCAGTTTCAAGAATTAGCTTTAGGATTGGAACTTAGCAACAGACCATTCATCTGGGTGATAAGGTCAGATATAAGGAAGGGGACAAACGATGCCTTCCTGAAAGAATTTGAAGAAAGAGTAGGCACAAGGGGGAAGGTGGTTGGTTGGGCACCTCAACAGAAAGTTCTGGCACATCCATCTGTAGCTTGTTTTGTGAGTCACTGTGGCTGGAACTCTACCATAGAAGGTGTAAGCAATGGTATGGTTTTCTTGTGTTGGCCTTACTTTGCTGACCAGTTCTTGAACCAGAACTACATTTGTGATATTTGGAAGATTGGATTAGGATTTGACAGAGATGAGAGTGGGAGGATTATGAGAGGAGAATTCAAGAATAAGGTGGATCAAATATTGAGCAATGGGGAGTTTAAAACAAGATCTCTGAGTCTCAAGGAAATGGTCATCAGCAGTGTGAAAGAAAACGGTAGCTCTTACCAAAACTTCAAGAAATTTGTACAATGGCTCAAGGAGTAGCTAGTTTCGAACCCAGAAGCCAGTCAAAGTTTCAAAAAGGTGTTGGAGCGAATAACGGTGTCGTTTTGACTTGCATTGAAACTAGTAAGTATTAATTGTTGATAAGAAATGCTAATTAATGAATGAAACGTTGTCTTTGATTGCTAATACGAAAAATGAATATAAAAAGTGTGGTGTCTTTTTTTAATATACTAATATGAATGGATTTGGAGCCAACAAGAACAGAAGGTGATGAAATGGCCCAAAAACTAAAACAAGGGAAAAATGTGAAGAGGGAAGAGAACAAACATAAAACACCAAGTGGGTCTCATTGCATGGCCTGTCAACCATAATGGGATTAGAGACCCACGTTTATCATCGTAGCTTCTGCCGACCAAAAAAACCAATGGATGTGTAGCTATCCTCTCCCAGTTGCATTTTTATTTATTTTTAAAAGTAATATCCATTACATATTTCCCCAGTTTGGCAGATGATAAAATCACATGTAGGAGTAGTACAAGTGTCAGGTTCACACATGCAGGTGGTGGCTTGAAAATCAAGGCTAAAACATGTGTATGAAATCACAAAATCCAATTAGATGGTGACTTAGCATATATAATTAAGGTGAGGGTTGCTGCCTGCCAATTGATCAGTTCCATGCAGGGAATGTGCAGAACATGCTGTACATTTGATGCTGCTTCACTGTCCCACCCTTTCTCTCACATGTACACACTTCTTCCATCCTCTTCAATCAAAATCATTCTTCTCTCTCCATGTGCCACCCATGTGATCTCTTTCCCTCTTTCTCTTCCCATTGAGGCTTTGCTGGCCCATATCACCTTCACATGCACCCTTGGGGGAAGCCACTCTCCCCCAAATCCAACTTGCTCACTCACTGCCCTTAAAATTTACTCAATTGCCCTCCTAACTTTTGTAATTTATCTGAACTGCCCTTCAGCGTTTGGCAATATGAGGGGCAAAGATGGGAGAGAAGAAATTGAATGTCTCAAGTGAGGAGGTTGGCCATGTGCCGTTCCAGATAGGCAGGCTTTTGCTGCCAAGAGAGTCCTTGCGGCTCGCAAGTTGTGCCCTCTTCTTCCCGCTTCTATCTTTTAAAAGTTAAAAATGCGAAATCGGTGTCGTTTTTCTCGTGAAATTCCAATGAGAAGCTTGCCTTGGTAATTAAAAAGATATCTGCGGATGATCCCACTGGCCCATCAACCACAACTTTGTTATTAAATCATCTGGGCCATTCATTTCTTGGCTCCTCTCCTCTCCTCTCCTCTCCTCTCGTCTTCTTCCTCAACTTCCCCATCCTCTTTTTTTATTATATTTCTTTTTTTTTTTACTAAATTATGTATTTACTTCTATTTTCATAATCACAGTAAATAATTATATATTTTAGATATTTCTTAAATAAACATTTTTATTTTTAAATTTATTTTAATATATATATATATATATATTAAAACTGGAAGGAACAAAAAGGTAAGAGTGGCAATTTCGCAATAATCAGAGAAATCTAGGGGCAAAATCCAAACCTTTTATTACTTAAACGACGAGGCCATTCTTCCTTAACCTATAACATACATAACTCAGCGTTTCTTCTCTTTCTGCGTCTCTCAAACAGTCACAACACCATGAGCTTAGTCTCAAAGAATTCCAAGATTTCACTCGGAAAGACATCGAGAAGAAGAGTAAGAAGAACTTCAAACTCTCAGAGAAGAAGACTACATGCACGACGTCCCTGCAAAGCTCAAAGAAGCAGGCGCACCAGTGCGACTACCCAGGTCTCAGACAAGCTGGAGGCTCTAAAGAACCTCATCCCTGCCCACAATGGAGAAATTGTCAAGGCTGAGCAGTTGTTCCAACAAACTGCGGATTACATTGTCCTCTTGAAGACCCAAGTCTTTGTCTTGCATAGATTGATTGACTTCTATGGATCTACTACAACTGAAGCAGACATTAATGCTGCATCATAGTATCTTGCTGCTAATTTTATTAATGAAAGAAAGAGAGCGTCTCTAATTGGTATTTTAGATTTCATTACATGGGTTTTGTTTGGTTGAGGAGAAAGTGGAGGGAAATGGGAATGAAAGTTTTGGAGCTTATTTTATGTCAGGCGTATATGAGTAGGACTCACAACCTGTTTAGAAGCTCATATATTTGTGGATTTTCCCAGATTTTCCTTCACTTTCTCTTCATGTTGTTGGCAGCAAAAATACATACATATATATAATTATATAACTTATGTTCTCCAATTTTCTGGTGTCTAATTTTCTTTAAGTAGCATTTTGTGTTCAAGTGTGTTGTTGTGACAATGAGAAGAATCCCAGTTTCTATAGCATTGGGATTTGAAAGTTGAAAACTTTGGCCTTAGTAGCTGTAGATACCAATGGAATTATTTATTTAAAGTAAAAGAAAAGGATTGATATATCCAAAACCGCAATTGTGTTTCTATTTTTGAACCTGGTAAGAAGGCTGGAAATAGTTTGTAGTGTATGATTTGTTTTTCTCCTGAAATGGATTGAAGAGAAATGAGGTAGGGGCTGGCTGCTGCGGCCAGACATATTAGCAGGAAAATTGCAGAATGTATGTATGAGTACGGGGAGAGGTAAGCATGGTGACAGTCACTGTACATATTCACGGTTTACACTGCAAAGGAGTGGGTGCATTCTGATACCTTGGCATAATATCTGAGTGAAATTGGCAGCTTTGCCCTTGTTTCTCATGCCATACTGTGATTTGTGATGATAGGGACTGCTTACTCTGCTGCCAAAGAAAACCCATGTGCTAAAGCCAAATTTTAAGGGCCTTTTTTTGGATTGGTGATTCAGACTTCAGTCTGTACGGCTATCCTTGATTACTGTAATTAATAATCTCCTAATAACAGTAAGGAATCATCACCATTTATGTTCCTTGTTCTTGCTATTTGTGCTCTGCTCTAAACAAAACATTAAATAGCTCTAATTTACACAAAAAAAAAAAAGAATTAATTAATGGGTAAAGAAAAAACCCTTTTTTCCTTTATTAGATTATTGTGTTATAATGTACATAAACAAAGATGGCCACATATATATATATATATAGTGAATCTCTCAATTCTGGGAATAAAGCTGCATATGCAAGCACCAGAACTTAATTAGATATATCCATCCCACTCAGCCAAAAGTGATGAGCTATGATGTATAGTACATTGCTTTGCATTGCACAATGATGAGTGAACAAATGTGCTCATCTTCATCTGTTTCTGCAGGCTGAGAACGAGCATGCTTTAATCATATATCTTTCTACTATTTTATTTCTGAAAATTTAATGCTAATTCATGAATGTGAATGCTAACGAAAGAAAAAAAAAACTAAAACTCCTATCATTTCATCTAATTTTTTTTTCTAATACTTACTTTTTCATATAATCTTTATATAATAATAATATTATTATTATTATTTAAAGAAAAAGGGCTTATGAAGATAAAGGAAGTTGAAACTTCAAACTTTGAAGATTGATGTCTCTATTATGGTAAACTTTAAATAAACTTTTTATATTTTTATTAGTAAATTTGTTTTTTCCATTACCGACATATCTCCAATATATATAT